>JAOEGS010000558.1:0-57943 GCA_025447755.1 Corythornis vintsioides | reverse complement strand
ATCTGGATTTAGTAGTTTTACTAAATATATTTAGTAAAATTACTAATATTTAGTAATTACTAATTAATAATATTTAGTAATTTTAGTAATTACTTTTAGTAATAAAAGACACTGGAATCTCCTACACTGTAGTTTATCTGTAGTTCTTGCAAAGCCTTGGTCTGATACCATCAGCATGACAACTGATTAGTTTGGTGTTTATGCACTGCTAAGACAAGCAGAGTCAACCCCCCCCAAACCTATTTTTACTTTCTCCCACCTCAGCAAGCACTGAATAGTTCAGGGTGCCCCTGAGCATGCTAGGCAATTATCTGCACAAGAAGGGCACTGAAACGTTCCTTGGGCAGCAGCAGTAGCTTCTTGGCATTCAACCTCAGCACACATATTGCTGCCAAATCTGCTACATGCTGTAGAATGTGGTTTTTTTACACCGCTCAAATATTTGTCTTGTTTTCTCGACCCTGATTTGTTTTCCAGAGAGCAAGAGCTTTCTAACCTGTTGCACGAGAAAAGATACCTCAAAGCATTAGGCTTGGCAATCTCTCTGGATCGTCCACACACAGTGTTGATGGTGGTCAAAGGTGAGTCTGTGTTGGGCTCTGAAGGCATTTTTCTGCCCTCTGCTTTCCAGAACATCTCTGCCAGGTAGGTTGAGGCAAAGTATAATTGCTTGAAAGCCTCACTTTTCTCTTTCTCTTATGAGTCTGTTTTCGTAAGTGAAACCACCCCAGATCATGAATGATCTCATGGGCTGGACTCCTTCATGTACTCTCCATTTCTCTTTCTTGCAGCCATCCTCAAGGAAAGTGATGGGAGAAAGCACTTGGAAGAGAACATTGTTCGGCTCCGGAAGGATCAGAAAGGTTCGTTGCAATGTGGTTTTAAGTGCTAAAACCTTTCAGGTTAGGGGCTTGTTTTCTCAACTGAAATTAAAAGGAAAATATCTTCCAGAATCCCAGCATGGTGGGGGTTGGAAAGACCCTGTGGAGATCATCTGGTCCATGTCCCCTATTCCAGCAGGGTCATCCAGAGCAGGGGTCCCAGAATTGCAGGGTCCAGGTGGGTTTGGAATCTCTCAAGAGAAGGAGACTCCACAACCTCTCTGGGCAGCCTGAGTCAGGCTCTGACACCCTTGCTGCAAAGAATTTTCACCTGTTGTTCAGATAGAACCTCCTGGATTCCACTTTGTGTCCTTTGTCCCTTACACTAGGTACCTCTTGACAAGAGTCTGGCCCCATCTCTTTGATACTTACTGGATCTTGATCCTCTGTAGACTCAGTGTTGACCACTGAGCTCCCACCACCCTCCAGCAGGATGGCTGTCCAGAGCTGGCTGCTTTGTTACAGTGTTACAGGTGCCACCAACAGCTGCTCTGAGCTGGATGAGTGGCTTTGCCTGGCCTTGTCAACCCCTCTCTTAGGATGCCCCTGTGACAGCTTAAGAAGGAACTCTGCGCACAGTTGTTCTGCCCCTTAGGGCTGTCATGATGTGTAGGAGCCAAACCACTCTGTAGGACACAAGAGGTCTTTTCTATCTCTGTGTCTCCTGTGTGCCAGTGCCCGTGGCACGGGCAGCGTGTATTACTTGCCTTCCTCCCTAGAGGCGTTGTTGGCCTTCCTGGTGACCTGGAACACCAACTCTAGAAACTGCCACGAAGCCCAGGCCATCATTGAGACCCTGCTGAAGCACGAAGCGCCCAACAGCCTCCTGCAATACTCGGGCATTAAATCTGCTGTGGAGTCCCTACTGCCTTACACTGGTGAGTCACAGAACAGTGACCCAAGGGCTTATCCTGTATTGGGAACATCCCCTGTCTCTACGGAGAAGAGAGATTTTTGCACCCTGTTGTGGTGAGCTCTTTGTGCTGTGAATCATCCAGAGGGAACTGGAGAGGTGGGCCTGTGTGAACCTTGTGAGGTTCAATAAGTCCAATGCAAGGTCCTGCTCCTGGGTCAGGGCAACCTCCTGTGTCAGCCCAGGCTGGGAGTGAAGGGGTGGAAAGCAGCCCTGTGAAGAAGGATTTGGGGGTGTTGGGGATAAGAAGCTGGAGCTGAGCTGGCCCCATGTGCTCACAGCCCAGCAGCCAATGGCACCCTGGGCTGCATCCCAGCAGCAGGACAAGGGGGGAATCCTGCCCCTCTGCTCCCAGTGCTCCGAGGAGACCCCCCCTGCAGTGCTGGGTCCAGCTCTGGGCAGTACTAGAGTACTCAGCACAGGAGAGACAGGGACCTGTTGAAGTGGGACCAGAGGAGCCTCAAGAATGCTGGAAGGGCTGGAACCCCTCTGTTGGGAGGCCAGGCTGGGAGTTAGGGGTGTTCAGCCTGAAGCAGAGAAGGCTCAGTGGAGACTTTCTGGTGGCCTTTCAGGACCTCAAGAGGCCTGTCAGAAAGATGGGGATAGGCTTTTCAGCAGGGCCTGTTGGGACAGAACAAGGTGGGTTTAAAGTAAAAGAGGGAGATTTAGTTTGGAGAACAGGAAAAAATTGTTGAGGGTGGTGACACCCTGCCCCAAGTTGCCCAGAGAGGCGATTGCTGCCCCATCCCTGGAACTATTGCAGGTGAGGTTGGCCAGAGTTCTGAGTAACCTGCTCTAATTGCAGATGTTCCTAGTCCCTTCAGGGCCCTTGGACCAGAAGAGCTTGAAAGGTTCTTCCACCCAACAAACCAGTGTGTGACTCTGGTTTCTCTCTTTGCAGAGCGGCATTTCCAGAGACTCAGCCGACTACTACAGGCCTCCATGTTCATTGATTTCATGTGGCAAAACATGAGACTGGCTGATGTTCCCCAGCCAGAGGACATGACTTTGTGAATCTCCTTCCACCGATTGCTCTTTCCAGATGGGAGAGTCTGAACTGCTGTCCCACCAGCTACAGCAACTGGACTATTCCTTTGTTTTATAATAAATATAAAAAATTTTAATTTCTAAAACCAGTCCAACATCGATGTCCCTGGGGCTCAATGAGAGGAAAGTGTCATTTCTTTGGCCACTCTCTGGCCTCTCTTTGGATTTTCACACTCTAAATTTTCAGTCCTGGATACTTAAAGAGAAAAGGCAGAACCTGTCTCTGACCAAGTAGTTGGTGTTTACTGGGCACCTAAAGACACCACTGGCAATGTCGTACCACATCCGAAAGCCCAGCTCAGCTGTGAATCAGTGTCATGTCAGGAAATATTTTTATTTCTTAGGCAAAATGGAGCCTGGCCAAGTGGCCTCTGCCTTGTGCCCACTCTGACACTATTGGCACCTGGGAGGGAGATAAACACGATTCCCCAGCTGGCAAATTTTTGAGGTATAAAAAGACCACAGTAGATATTTAAATCTTCATATGTATTTTATTTTAGACACAAATATATTAAAATAACAAATGCATCATGAGTTGGTTAAGTTGCCTGTTGGAAAAACAAACAGGACCAGGTATCTGAATAAGCAAAATTGACAGTAGCAATCTATAGAAAAGTCTTCAGTTTTCCTAAAACTATTTTTCTGCCTCAATTCTAGCAAATGTGTTCAGGGTGAGGACTGCTGGTTGTTGGTAACTGTCAGAACCCCAGAAAATAGAATGTTTTTGTTCATAAAATGAGTTCTGGCCACATCACAAAGCTGGAAATGATCTGTGCCATAACCCTGCTTCTTTGTGTGCCCACACCAACATCCTGGTGTAGAATGAATGCTCAGAGATGAGGTTCTAGCCCATGGGTTTATTTGTTCTTGGAGCTATTCAGCAGATCCAGCCAATTCCTCATTTTTCACTACCCAAGTTGATCTAAAAAAAATCCAAACCCCCAAAAGGTTTTGGGTTTTTTTAAGAAAAAACAAATCACCTCCCACACCCAGCCTAAAAACTAACTAGTTTTAAAAACATCTATAAAATAGTGGGTTTAGATAAGTGACACTCATGGCTGCACCATCCCTTTTGTTACCCATACCAGTAAGTGTAGATTTCATGGGTGATGCTGTCACTGTCCAGGTGTCACTGCTGCTCTCTGGGATGTGGGGATTAACACAAGAACATTTGTGAAATTTTCACACACTGCTCTGCAGGATAAAAACCTGCCTGGGGGAGCATTAAATTCCAGCTGACACAGGACTAGGTGATCTTCTAGGTCCCTTCCAACCCCTGACATTCTGTGATCTGCAGTTGCCATTATTCCCCTGAGGAGTTACACCAGTAAATCCTCTCCAACTAAGTCCAGTAAAGCTCAGTGTGGTTTCCTGGCCTCCTGTGCACATGTGCTGTGCTCCGTCAGGTTCTAACTGTCCTTGGAGGTTAATGGTCCCAACCCCTGCAACCCTCAGTGCCACTGCCCATGGCTCCTGAAGGGCTTTGCAGGGGCAGGTGCTGGACTAGGGCTGGGGTCTGTGCCCACCCCAGGGGCTCTAATGCACGCTGGGGAGAGGGAGCAGAGCCCGGAGTGCCGGGCGGGAGGAGGACTGCTGCACCGCTCGCTTCGTCACAGTGCTGCACTTCTGTAGGATCTCATGGGCTGAGGGGCGCGCAGGCACCTTGGGGACAGCGGTGGCTGAGTCAGGGTCATTGAGGGAGTAGCTTAGATCGGCTGCAGATGACTCCACAAACCCAGAGTCGTTCCTGTTCTTGTGGGTGAGGTGGGGAGACTTGCTGCTGTGCGTGACCAAGGCACAGCCCGAGGGAGAGCTCCTGCCCTGCTCAACTTCAGGCAGAGACCTTGACAAGTCAGGCTTCCAGCTCAGGTGGCCATCCCGCTCGCTGCTGCTCCCCGAGACCAGGGACAAGCTGTCTGACTCCAGGTCTGAGGTGGAGCTGGCCCTGGGCAGAGACCTTGATCTGCTTCTCAGAGAGCTCATATCCTCATTGTTCCGGTCAAGGGAAGAGCCAGGCTGCATTCTGCCATGTCCCACAGCCTCACCCCGGGGCTGGGGAGCTGTCAGGCAGGAGCAGAGGTTTGGGGTGGAGACATTGAGTCTGCAATGTATGATGGTCTGGAGCTTGTGGTGAGGATTCTTGTAGGGCTGGAGGCACATGGAGGGCATGTAGCCAGTACAGCCATTGTATCTGAGGAAGAAGGAAGACAAGCAACACTGAGAAGAGCCCTTCTCCCAGCTCAGACCCAGGAGAGAGTGCAGAGCACCCAGGGGAAGCAGGTAAAAACTCAGTCCAGTGCTGCATGTGGGTGTGAGGAAGGGAAAAACCATCCCTAGACAAGGGCAGGCTGCTTGGGGGGAGCTCCTCTGCACCCCACTCAGGCAGGAGCAAGACAAGAGGCACTTGCAAGCAGTTAACCAGCTCCCTTGGCCAATAAGAGCTGCAGAAAAGTCTCCTTACCGAACCAGCCACCAGCCGTTGTCGGATCTCCTGACCACCTCCACCACCACACCATTGTTCAGCGAGAGCTCATCTGCCTTCTGGGACTCATAGGGCCGCACAACGAAGTACAGGCTGCCTGCAGAGAGACACAGGAGGGCGGGTTTGCCTCGTGGAGAAAATGCCTCTGTCCTTCCGAGTGCCTGGTTTGCTTAGAGCCCCACCACTGGTGGTAGGGCTGGCCAGAAGAGTCAGAGCTCCAGGCAGGGACTCCTAGCAATGGTTCAAGCAGTGGGGTTTTTTTTACAGAACTTTTTTTTTTTTTGAAGGAGGCCTGTGGTATCCAGGGATTAGAAACAGACTTACCCTCCTCATTTGAGCAAAAGGCATTCTGGATGTCACCATGGACATCAGTCTCTTCCAGGTATGAGGCTGGGAACCAGGCTATCTGCTTATCTGCATTTTCCACAAGCCACCATCCTGCAGGAAAGAGAAAAAAAAATAGGTTTTTTTTACAGTCTGCAAGTAGACAGGTGACTAGAATCTGGAGTAGGGGCTGCTCTGGCACGGGAGGGAATTTCTATGGAGCATTTGCCAAGCTCTGAATGAATCCACACCATCCATCCATCCATCCATCCATCCATCCATCCATCCATCCATCCATCCATCCATCCATTCATGCATCCATGCATCCCTGAAATTTGAATGCTCCTCACACATACCGGTCATGTCCTTGATGAGCACTTCAACAATTTCCTTCATGGCAACCTTGAAAGTCTTATTCTTGGTGTCTTTGGTTTCAAAGGTTTCGATACATCTGTAGCTCTGGGATGCCTGGGGAAGGGTGATAGAGGAGAGAGGCTGCTGGGGCTGATTTTTCTTTTCCCCTCCAATTTCTGATGGCATGATCACAACACTGGAAAGTAAAGTTTAATATCAGTTTACTGAAAATTCCCAGGGAAGGCTGAATTCAGTATTAATTTTGCTGCCCCGTTATGTAACTGCTGTTTCTGTTCTACCCTTATTCTAGAATGTTTCTGTTTTACGAAGCCACATACAAACACAACACATAACTATGATTTCACACCTGTTCTCAGGAAAGGAAGGGTCTAGGTCTTGGGTCTGTGCCTTGAAAAACTGAACCACGTCTTCACCTTGGGAAATTTTCACATCTGTTTTCAGCAGCTTCTGGGAGTAAGTTTCCAGCAGTTTCAGAATCTCCAGATACCTGTTCAGCTTCCCACTCTTCCTCTGCTTCACATTTGTAGCTTTAAAGGGCAAGAGCAAAGTTGGTGTAAGACAGCAATGGATCTAGATGTCTTCGGAGCAGCATCAACCTGAACACAGGGACGCCCTCACCTCCTGTCATCCCTGGCTCAAGCCCAAACCGTAAGAAGGTGAGACAGCATCTCCCTCTCCGTCCCTATAATTTTTAATAGCATCTAATAAAAAAACACTAGGGCAAGTTTAGGTTAGAGCTGAGAAACAATTTCTTCCCCTCCAGGGTTGTCCAGGCCTGTCCCAGGCTGCCCAGGGCAGTAGTGGAGTCCCTGTGATCTCTGGAGAGGTCTCAAAGCCATGGAGATCTGGTGCTGAGGGACATGGGTTAGTGGTGCCCTGGCAGTGCTGGGGCAATGGTTGGAAATGATCTTAAAAGCCTTTTTCAATCAAAACAGTCTATGGTTTGGCCACACAAATATTCCTGGGTTAAGTCAGTGACAGCCCCAAATACATCACAGTAACCCAGCAGTCCCATGCCAGGAGCAGGAGTGACCTGTTAGAACCTGACCTCACCCTGCAACAGCCTATGTCATCAGTTACGACTGCCCCCAGGGGCTCTGTTATGTCTCTTGGTCCATCTGAGGTTTGTCATCCTTACCTTTAAGACTGGGTATTGTCCGGTCAGATCTCCTGAGTGAGCCATTCTCAATGGGGAATTTTCTCTTCAGCTCTTTCTAAAAGTGAGGAGTAGGAGGAGAGAACATTAGTGCTGCACACCCCTGAAACACAGTGAGGTTCCCTCCCCAGTGCTTAAATCCTATTTTCAGGGAAATACTCACATGGAACCTCTTAAAGTCTTCAAATGTCCGGTAGATGAGAATGTTGTTTTGATCTGACCAAGACACAAACATCATGTAGTTCTGGAAAGAAAAAAGGGAAAATAAATAAAACTTTTTATTCACCAAGTTCAATATCAGATGTGTTTAAGCCATGTACATTTGCCAGGACCTGTTGTTTAGTTCTGGCTTCAGAGTGTCACAATAAAAAAAAAAAAAAAAAAAAAGCAATTACACATTATTAAACCTACAGAAATCTTGCCTTAATATTAGAGCCCCAGATGGCCAATCGTTCACACCAGAAGAAATTTACGACACTGTGAACAATAAGACATGGAGTCCCAGACAGCCATTTCTTAATGCTGTTAAGACAGTTCAAAGGAACTCCTTCCTAGATCATGAGGCTTCAATCCCAACACTGTGGGGAAAGGAGCAAGTACACCCTGGCAGAGTAACAAGAAAAACCCTCTAGTTTCCCCTGTGTAAATAAATATTTAAGGAGAAAACCGACCAACCAACCAAAACAAAAACAAAAACATATTTCCAGTACCTTCTGTTTTCTGCATTGCATCAAACCTACAGCCTTCACGTCCACTGGGTACCGGCGGCAGCTCATCTCTGCAGCCCTGCTCACCATCCCGGGTAGCTGGAGGCTGAGTGGAGCTGAGGCCCCGGCCCCAGTGGTTAAATAAGGTGGAGCAGGAGGCAGTGGCTCTGCCCTTCCCGAGTTTCCTCCTCCACCCAGGACCGCCGGCAGAAATTCCGTAATTTGGCAAACTACCGCGTGCCTTTTACCTGCCCCGTTGCTTTTAACATGCAAATCCTCCTAGTGCAGGTGGCCGGGGCATAGTTCAGCGAGCTGAAGAGAAGGAGGAGGGGGGAGAAGCATCATACCTATCTTATCTCTTATCACATCCTTACTGGAATATCGCCATGAAGGGAGCCTGGCCCTGCGGCTGGGTGTGTTTATCATCCCTGGGTGTTGGGGGAGGTCACTGTGTCACCCCCTGTGAACTGCAAGATATTTCTGGTGATGGATGTGTTGAGTTTATGGTGGAACTGGAGCAGACACGCCTTTTGGAGTTGCCTACATCTTAGGCTGAGCTCACTCCAGTCCCAAAACGTGATTAAGAAAATCAGGTAAATTTGTGCTTCTTGTAAAGCAAGAATGTGATGTGTGCTGGCTGGTACAAAGCTCTTTACTGCTTTGTCCCATCTGCTGAGATACCTCCCTCTAAATGGCTTTCTGGTCATTATATCTGGTCACTATATCAACATATGCTCTCAGAAAGTAGTGGGAAATGCTGATACTGGATCAAAGGATGGGCAAACACATCCCCAGGGTGTAACTGAAAAAGTCCCAAAGCTTCTTGGGTGTAAATACACAATGGAGACTCAGTTCTCTGTGCTCTGTTTTGCATCAAGCCAAGAGGCGGTACCCACCCAGGGTGACCAGCAGCTCTTCCCATGGGCCAGCTCCTGCTGCCTGGAGGCACTGCAGGAGTTACAGCCTTGGAACCTGTCCTTCCACTGAACTGCTGCCTTTAGCATGCCTCGGGTTATGACTTGGCTGATGGGCATCTGTGTGATCAAGCCGCCTTCTCCATCCTCCCTCCCCTTCTTCTTTGATGAAGCCTAAATTGAATCATTATCATTATTGAAGCCCAAATTGAGAGGCTCAGCTCTGCCTTCCCTTTCATTTTGCAGTTACACCTGGCTTTTCAAAACCCTCCAGCAACATCTGCAGAGGATTTTTTTCATCTACCAACCCCCCCACACCCAACCCCATCTCTGGAATCTGAATAAGAGGCCAAGCAAGATTCTGTCTGGTTGGCCAGAAAATGAGTTGAGTGGGGCCTTCATTTGCATTTTATGAGCACCCGAGGCTGCTCCTGCACAACAGGATAATGTTTTCTGAGGACAAAGGGTTTTCCTTGTGATCCCACCCTTTGCTGCTGGGTATCTGTCCTCTGTTGGTAAGGGAAATTTTTAACAGCAAGCATATCGGTCCCATGTGCAGACTTGGTGGGAAAACCCCCTTGATAGCATCTCCAGGATACTTCCTGGCTCATGAAGCTAGCCAGGAGCTGCCCTGAGGCAAGGTGATGCAAAGCAGTCCTCTGCCCTCACCAGCCCCAGAACTAGCCCTTCCACCCTGCAAAGGGTCCAGCAAAGCACGTGCTGTTAAATCTACCCGGCTTAAGAGGGAGGGGTTTTGTGGAGAGACGGGAAATACTTCACCCAGAGAATTTATTCTTTATGATTGTGCTTATCTAGAAGTTACCCGTCTCTGAGTGATAACACTTCATAGCTCCCTCTCATCATACCCACGCTCACGGGCTTCTTCTTAGCAGCCAAGCTGAGGCCAAGCTCTGTCATGTGGCTATCAGAAATAACTGGGACTAAGGCCCTCCACAAAGCACATTTAACTGGTTTCCCCTCACAGAGAAAACACAAACCACAGTGTATCTCCAAAAGTGCAAAAGATTAAACTTATTTATCCTGATTGGAAATCACCAAAGACAATTAAGATCTTAGAGGAGCTGCAATCTCTGTAGGCACAGGAGGCAGTCGGGAAAGGTTCAGGCTCCGCGTCAGCCAGTACCATGGGCATTGGTGGAAACAAGGAGACCAGGAAACAGCCTTGAGTTTGGCAATTGCTTGTTTCAAAAGCTTTGCCTTATTTCACCGGTTTTGGCCAATTCAGGCAGAAGGTGGATATGGAAACCATACAATCTAGCGTTACAACAGGAAGGTGAAACCCTGTGGAGGTTTGCAGGTCACCTGAGGTTGAAGGGCTGAAGGTCTGGAGAGATGGCTTTGGGGAGATATTGTCTGGTGACAGGGGATCTCAGGTAAAGCAAAATACAAGCAAAACCACTCAAATCTCAATAATTAGCTCATGAGAAAGTATACTGCAGGAACAAAGGTCACTGATCTGCAGAGCAGCAGGGTGAAGGGCTGGGCACTACTCAGAGACCACATCACTTGTGGTGTCATCACAGACAGCTCAGCTCAGGAATCTGCAGTTGTCAGGACAGCAGCATCACCTTGTTGTTAAGTGTGATGTCAAGAAACTGCTCAAGGGAAAACTAATGAGTCACGGTGTGTTAGTCTAGAGTGATGCTCTCTGCAAAACTGAAGGAATTGCTGTGATGAAGATAGATCCTCTGGCTCCTGCACCTCAGGAACCCCTGGCAGGTCAGGGCCATTCCTTCAGGGAAGGACAGGAAACTGCTTAGAAGAGGCCATTAACACCCCTTCTTTGTTGGATACAGTTGAGCTCAATCATATAAAAATGCCCCAAACCAAAACCGTTTTCCTGATAGCACATCAAGTTTACCTTGTCTTTATCTACTTCCACATCACCCTACCATAAACTCGTACCTGCTTGTGGGTAAATATTAACTGAAGGGTGGGAGTCTGCTGCCCAGAAAAAGTAAAACTCGACAAGTATTGCTGGGTACAGCAATTTCATCATCACTATTTACATAGCTTTTGAGGACACACATTTTGGGTTTTTTTTTCTTTAGTCATTTTACAAGGTACAAAATAACTTGTAAATTAATAAGTAATGTATAGGAGTGTGCTGTCTAACACAAAAAGGGATATGGAACTGTTGGAGTGGGGCCAGAGGAGGCCACAGCAATGCTGGGAGGGCTGAAAATCCTCTGCTGGGAGGCCAGGCTGGGAGAGTTGTGGGTGTTCAGCCTGGAGAAGGCTCTGGGGAGACCTTCTGGGGGCTTTTCAGTATCTGAAGGACTCCTACAAGAAAGCTGGGGAGGGATTTTTTACAAGGGCTTGTGATAGGACAAGGGGTGATGGCTTCAAATGAGAAGAGGGGAAACTGAGATAAGAAATTAGGAAGAAGTTCTTCACTCTGAGGGTGCTGAGACACTGGCACAAGTTGCCCAGAGAAGCTGTGGTTGTTCCATCACTGGATGTGTTCCAGACCAGGCTGGTTGACCTCCCAACCTGCTCTAGTGGGAGGTCAATGGGGTTGGAACGAGATGATCTTTAAGGTCTCTTCTGACAGAAACCATTCTGTGATTCCCTCTAGTGAGTATAAAATGACAAACCAACACTGAGGGTCTTTCTTTCCATTTCAGTATGGATCAGGAATAGCTTAAGCAAGTGTGTTTAACTGAGCAGAGCAGCCTGGGTGGAACAAGTGCCGGGACCAATCCCTCACTGTGTCCAATGACAGTCAAATAGAGTTTGAGGGCATGGATGCTCTGGGGTAGCCAAAGGCTGCTCTTCAGCAGCTCCACCACAGCCATTTTCCAAATCTAACAAGCAATGTTTTTGTCACAAATGCACAGACATGAAGAAGAGAAGGAGCTGGATTATGAAAACCCTTTGCACAGAAGTCAGCTCTGGGCTGGATAGTACCCTGTGTGTCCCATGGCTGCAGACTCTAAATCAGTCATGTCTCTTTCCATGCCCAAACAGGAGGAACTGTCAGAGGCAGGACTCACTGAGCTCTTGCAAACTCACCAGGGAAAGGAAAAGAGAGAAAAAGCCTTCAAAACACCCTTGGAGATGTTCTGGCTGCAAGAAAGAGACATGGACAGGAGCTGTGGGTGCAGCCAAGGAGGGTCTCTCCTGGACCTATGCTGGTAGGAGAGCTTCATCTGTTCCACCATCACCTTCAGGTTCAAAATCTACCCTTTGCTGTCCTTGAAGGTTACCTGTGATAACACGTGACCTATCAGCACCTTTAATGAAAAGCCCAGCTGCTAAAAGATTATTTTAAAAGTACAAAGAGGTTTTAGACTTCAAACAAATGGAGAAACAGACCTTTATTTAAAAAGGAAAATAATCAGACTCTGGAATTGACAAAAATATCCTTCACCTCATAAACAAAGGAAGCAGTTGAACTTTTGCACAGGCTGGGATGAGAGATTTTGCAATATTTAATCCAGAAGAAGGTATTTAATTTCCCTCCTGATTTCAGCAGCTGCCACGGGCACTGAAGCATTTTTCAGTAGCTAGTGGAACCCACCGCAGAAATCCTGAGTACAGGCAGCAGAGCAGCACTTCTTATCCCCTGGCAGGAGCTTCAGGAGCTTCACATCCACCCTCAGTGCAGGGGTTCACTGGCTCATCACAGGCAGGTTGGCTTCATGACAAAGAGTTAGGTCTCAAGTGTGAAGAGCTGTGATATCCAGCCACTGTCCATACAGCAATGGGAGTTGGTCAGCAGGTATCTGCATGGGACTGTGCTCAGGACCCTCCTTCCCAGGTGATGAACTTGCAGTGTCTGCAGAGCACTGAGAATGTGTGTTGCAGTGCCTTCAAGGAGAGTTTTCATTCACTCATGGTGAAACAGCTGCAGCTTGTAACAGTTTTATCCTGTGACAGAAACAGAAGATCCATTATTAAGGCTGAGTAAGTTTCTGTTCTCCACCAGCACTGCTGGTAAAGGCACCATTTGCTGCAAGGAAGAAAAAGTCACTTTTGCAGCACTGGTCCCTGAGCTGTCTTAGAAACAGTCCAGCAAGGCCTCCCGTGGCTGTGCTGGGAAAGGACAGTGCTTGTCTCCAACCAGTGCTCATGTTTGACCAGTGCTCATGTTCTACCAGTGCTCATGTTCTACCAGTGCTTGTGTTCTACCAGCCCTTGGTCTGCCTTGTCCAGGAAGAAAAGGCATATGACCGCCATGTCGTCATGTGCCAACACATGGAGAGGGGTTGGCTTCCCCTGCGCTTTCCTTCTCCTCCCTGCTCCATGCCCATGTTTGCTTTGCCACATTCCCACCTCAGCAGGAGTCCCACTCTTTCAAATCTGAAGTCTCCTGTGATGGACTCATCCCTGGTTAGTGTCCTCCATGTAGGAGACTGCAGGTCAAGACACAGGGGTCTCGTGTGTGTGTCCCCAGGTCACTGCCAGATGGCTGGTATAATATCACAGCATTGCATCCAACTCCCTCAAACCTCACACAGGCCAGCTGAAAGGGGTGAAAGCAACAGAGCAAACTTGCCTTGAAACACCCTCAGGATCCAGCCACCTGGCGCAGGGACAGAGCCACCTTTCGCAGGTTTGCTCTCCGCCCAGGGCATGCTGGATGGGTCCCTGTTTACCAAGAACTTGTCGCAATAATTTCATAGCTCCTTTGTAAAAGTGGAATATTTGTCTAAGGTTATGCAAAGGACAAAAGCATGATTCAAGAAGAAAACTTCCAGGAAGGATGAGAATGTAACTTTAAGCCTTTTCAGGAGAAAGTTTCCTGCATTATTTCCTACAGAAGGAAGGTGTTTGGTGAGTGTGTCGCACGGTACAAGGCCAGTGCAGCCTGTGTACGTGCTGAGACCCAGCTATGGGAGGGGAAGGGAGATGGTTTTCTGAGGGGGTTCAAACCATGCTCTGAAACCTGGCAGGGGAAAATCCCAGCAACACAACCTGTATGGATGATGGCATACAAAGCTAGCGCTGGGGAACGTGCAGAAATAATCTTTTCACTTTGGCAAAATCTATTCTTACTTCTTGCTAAATATGCTGAAGTCTGATCAAAGACAAGACCATTGTATTCCTCTCAGTTTAGTCAGAGAAATGCTGGTTCTGGTCTTTCCCTTTCCTCATTCCCTGTGGTCAGCAATAAGAAGCATATGCAAAGAGCTTTTTCTTTCCTGGGGTTTCCACCACCATCACTGGGAGCAAAAGTTAAAAGCTCACCTTTATTTTAGAGTGAAGACAAGACCTTAGTGCTCCTTGTCCCTTTCAGAAAACAGTGTTTGACCTTCACTCAAAAGCCTGGCAGAGATAAGAGCAATGTGGAAGGACAATAGTTGTTCCATCAATGTTTGATTCTCAACAATGCAGCCCATTCTCATGGTACTTGTTAGCTGAGAAAAAAAATCTCTTCCTCCAGCTCCTGTTGAGACTTTGCTTCATATGGCAGGTCTACCAGTCCTCTGATCATCCTTGTGGACCTTCTCTGGATCTGCCTGTAAAAACAGCATGAGCTTTAAAGTACTGTACTGCAGAAAGACCCGCAGAGCTGAGCTGAACTCTGTGCAATGTCTGACACCTATGACTGTTTTGAATGGATTTTGATCATTCTGGATAGATCTGAACAGAACTCAGCATCTCACCTGCTAGTTGACCATGAGCAGCAGCAGGCTCCTTCCTGATCACTGGGAGATCAATTCATGCCTTGGGAAATCTTGCAGGTGATGTATTTCTTGTATACAAACAAAACTATTCAGTATGATTCACTTACCTGAAAAAAAAATGTAGGGTTTTTTTTTTTTTTCTAATGCTACTTCCTAGTTGACTTAATTTCACAAACAACTGCATGACTAATTCCTGATGCTGGCTTTTGAGCTGGTTGAACTTTAGGCTCACATCCTTAACTGTCATCACAAGGCAGCTTCCTGTTGGTGTACTCCTGAGAGGGCAAGTGACATTCAACTGGCACTACCTACAACTGGAGCTGCCATCATGAAACTCATGGTAAGAATCTTGAACAGGTACAATGGAACATTTACCAGAGAACTTCAAATAAATGAATGAAAAGTGAGTATTGTTTATGTTCCCCAATGAAGCAGAAAGCTCCACAGGCTGTTACATTTCCAGACAGTCCTGTTGCATCCTAGAAAGCCAGCTGTACAGAGAGCAGCGAGAGCTTTGTTCTCTTAGTTAAGCCACTTATCTTGGAAAATTAGCAGGTGTTCTGTAGAAATAATAATGGCCAGACAGAAATCTGAATCAGAGAGATAAGAGGGACAAGGGGGGTGTCCAGACACAGGGGGGTGCTTGGCCCCAGTTGCTGCCCTCACATTAGAGAGCGAGAGAGGAATGCAGATCTGGCCTCAAATATCTGTCTAAGGCACAAGTGTGGTGAAGAGCAGCTGAGGGACCTAGGCTTGTTCAGACTAGAGAAAGGGAGGCTCAGGGGATACCTTCTGGCTCTCAACAACTCTCTGACAGGAGCTTGAAGCCAGATGGGGTTAGGCTCTGTTCCCAAGGAACAAACAACAGGACTGGCCTCAAGTTGTGCCAGGGAAGGTTTAAATTGGAGCTGAGGAACAATTTCTTCAACCCCTGCAAGGGCTGTCCAGGCCTGTCCTAGGCTGCCCAGGGCAGTGGTGGAGTCCCCATGATCCCTGGAGGGGTTTCAAAGCTGCGGAGATGTGGTGCTGAGGGACAAGGGTTAGTGGTGCCCTGGCAGTGCTGGGGCAATGGTTAGACTTGGTGATCTTACAGGTCTCTTCCAAACTGAAAGATTCTATGATGTTCATGTTTCCCTGTGCACTTGCTGTCAGCTGGGAGTTCCAAAGCTCTTGTTTAGCAGGTGCCAGAGATAAGAGCAGAACATCAAACAGCAATCTCCCTCTGAGAAAGCCAAACACACCTTTCTCATTTTCTCAAGCACAGGTTTTAGAAACACTTCCTGGTAGTTACTGTCACTGCTGTCCCACACCTTCCCCTGTTCCAGTCAAGAATGAAGCAGCAGTTAGGAAGCAGCAGCTCTTCAGCAAACTTCAGGAAACCCAGCCTCGCAGACATAAGTAAGTGGAAAACAGGTGCTTTGTGGGCAGCACCCATGCCCAGAAGCACTGCAGGGTGCCTGGACCACGCACCAAGGAAACCTTGGCCAGGCAGCTGCATCCTCTGGAAAGCAGCTGCTTTTATGAGGGGTCTTTGTTAGGACCTTGTTTGGTAACAGGCTCTATCACACTGCCAGGTCCTAAATCCCAGTGCAGGAAGCAGGTGGGAGTGTGCACCACAGACTCACCATGGGATCATTTGGTCCCAGAGTTTAATCCCCACCAAGCTCACGTCTCCTACCCAAGCTGAAGCTTCTCTACCCAGTCTGAGCACCCTAGGACAGGTGGTGGGACAAGGATGTGCAGGGATGCTCTGGTGACACACAATCCCATTGAGGGACATGTGACTGACCACATCAGGACCCTCCAAAGGGCATCCACCAGGCTCATGCTTGGACATTAACAGAAGGGTTGTCTGAGGGAGAGCAGGGAGGAGGGCTGCTGTGCCCTGGAGTTGCTCAGCCTGGAGCAAAGGAGGCTCAGGGGAGACCTTCTGGCTCTCAACAGCTCCCTGACAGGAGGTTGGACCCAGGTGGGGTCAGGCTCTGCTCCCAAGAAAGAAGTGATGGCACAAGAGGAACTGGCCTCAAGTTTCCCCAGAGGAGGTTTAAGTTGGATCTGAGAAACAATTTCTCCCTGTTGAGGGTTGTCCAGGCCTGTCCCAGGCTGCTGAGGGCAGTGGTGGAGTCCCCATGATCCCTGGAGGGGTTTCAAATCTGTGGAGCTGTGGTGCTGAGGGACATGGGTTAGTGGTGCCCTGTCAGTGCTGGGTTAGCATTTGAACTAGATGATCTGAAAGATCTCTTCCAACCAAAACAATTATATGATTCTGTGATTCCTCTGCTCTTCACCATGTTATTTCAGACAGAATTCCTTAGGCTCTATGCTTGGGTTCAGTCAGAGACACTAAAGTGGATTTCTTTGCTCTAATTTGAATCTGAGCATCTCTCAATTTTTTCCTTGCCTGCTTTAACAGAAGATACTTCTGCCATGAGGGCAAACAGAGAAAACTGGGAGCACCTTTTCCTAAAGAGCCAGCTCTGCTCTTACAGCTGACTAGAAAAGGGGCAGGGAGAGCAACATCCAGCACAAATCCCTCTGAAACAGCTTCTTTCCACATTACAAACTCTTGCCTTTTAAGTGAAAATAAAACACGCTCACGTTTTAACTGACCCAATAAATGAAATCACTGATGAGAAAGCAAACAGACTGTTAACAGCCAACTAGAAGATTGCTTTGCCTTAACAACCTCTCCACAGCTATTTAATTACTTGAAGGCTAAGCAATAAAACACCATAGGAAATTCCCCAGATCCCAGCACACCTTTTTTTCCTGAATTAAGAAAAAAGAACAAGATCATAAACATCATTTAAACATTTATTGGTGGGCAAGGGAAACAAAAGTAAAGAATGTCTCTCCCTCTCGTCAATCTTTCCTTCCTGGGTGAGATTTCGGTGTCTAGTTGTCTACAACTGCAGACAAAGCCATGTCAGGAGTTCCTACCAGTTCCTCCTGTCTCTTCTCCCTCCACATGAAAATCAGCAAAGAAGTGTTCTCATGAAATTGCAAATAATAAAATACGGAGGCCTAAATTTGGAGATGGGATCATCAGTTCAGTGCTGCACAGAGAAGGAAGCAGATCAGTCACCTCCACCTAAAGCACACTGAATCTTGAAGTCTTTTTGAAGGCAAAGTGTGTCTGCAAGATGATGTGATACGTACGAAACATTTCCCACCACGCTGTTAGGTACATCAGAGGACAATGGCTGAAAATGAGCAGAATTTTTTCTGGCAAGTTTCATACAAATTGTGTCTTTGCAGAGCTGAAGGCACAACAGCACCTTACATCAGCCCAGAACCTCCAGATGCATTTCAAACAGGCTGGAATATGGAGAGGTCCAGTTGTTTCTAGGGGCAGGAGCTGCTAAGGAGGCCATTACTGCCTGAAGGGACATGGAAAGTGCTGAAAGGGAAGAAGAGGAAGGAGGGGAGTCAAAAATCCATCCCAGACAGACAAGACAAGATACCCCACCCCAGACACACATTTTTTTGCATTAAACAAAATAATATTTTTAACTTGTCTTGCAGGACATGAAGATGTGAAAAGTGGAAGCAGATACAAATTTCACATTCTGGAATGTACTGTCTGCAGTAGGAGAGTTATCTTGTGGCTTCAAAACCTCTAACACCATGACAACGTTAAGATGAAAATGAAGGAGAAGAACAAATCTGTGCTGTCTTCCAGCTTTTTATCCTTCAACCCCCGTCAGGACCTTACTAAGGCTGCTGTGTCTTGGAAGGTGGCTATGGGGGGTGTGTACCCACTGGCCTACAGGAGGAATTCAAGTGGTCTTCTGGGACTTAAAGGGGGCCTACTGGAAAGATGATAGACTCTTTATCAGACCTACAGGGATGATGAGGATGGATACTTTATCAGGGATGTAATGATAGAAGTGGGGTAATGGTTTCAAACTGGAAGAGGGGAGATTAGATATTAGGAACAAATTATATACTGTGAGGATGGTGAAACACTGGCATGGGCTGCTCAGGGAAGTTGTGGGTGTCCCTTATAGATGTGTTCAAGACCAGGTTGGACAGGGCTTTGAGCAACCTGCTTTAGTGAGAGCTGTCCCTGCCCAGGGCTGTGGGGTTGGAACGAGATTATCTTTAAGGTCCCGTCCAACCCAAACCAGTCTGTGATTCTATGAAACAGACAAAAGCTTTATCTGTGCTTTTAGCATAGTGCCAAGCCACATCTAATTAACCTTTCCATGAGGAAAGACACCCAGCTCCTCAGCTGATGCCATACTGGACCATCACCCAGGAACTGGGTCACCATTTTCATGTGCTCATGAGCCTTTAACTCACCAGAAGAGGTGCTGAATGTCCACTTGAGACCAAAGAGCTGGATCCAGGCTTGGGTTCTCCTTCACAACCAGCCCAGCCACAGGTGAGAGCTTTGCTGCTTCTATGTGCCCACTCTGGGGCAACATGTGCAGACGCTCTCAGAAGGCAGTAAATCTTCCCTCAGAACAGTTGCACCAGCACGTGCCAGAACAGCGAACATTGCCTATGGGTGTGTTCCACTCCAAGGGCAAAAGTTGGAATTTAATTATCTGTTTGTTTGCTCTTTAAGTCACGCTGTTGTTTGTAGCACTGCACTGGAAATGATGCCAGGGTGCACTTCACCACCACCGGCACGTAGGAGAGCTCCTCGGTGCCACGAGCTCTCCCAGACACACCAGAGCTGGTCAGGAGTGGTGTCCCCAAGGCTCAGTGTTGGGGTCAGTTCTGTTTCACATCTTTATCAATCATTTGGCAGGGGTGTTGATTTCCTGGAGGATTGGGAAGCTCTACAAAGAGGTCAGGCCAGGGTTAGGGAACAATGGGCTGAGGCCAGTGGGATGAGGTTCAACCAGGCCAAGGACTGGATCTTGTCCGTGGGTCACAACAACCCCCTGCAACACTCCAGGCAGCTGGAAAGTGCTCGGACCTGGGGGTTTTGGTTGATAACTGGCTGAAGGTGAGCCAGTGTGTACCCAGAGTGGCCACCAGCATCCTGACTTGGATCAGCACCAGTTTGGCCATCAGGACTAGGGCAGGGATTGACCTCCGTGAGCACTGATGAGGCCATGACTGAAATCCTGGGGTCCTCACTCCAAGAAGGATACTGAGGGGCTGGAGCATGTACAAAGAAGGGCAGCAGAGCTATGGAAGGGTCTAGAGCACAAGTGTGGTGAGGAGTGGCTGAGGGACCTGGGCTTGTTCAGCCTGGAAAAAAGGAAGCTCAGGGGAGATCTTCTGGCTCTCAACAGCTCCCTGACAGGAGATTGGAGTCAGGTGGGGTTGGGATCTTCTCCCAAGGAACAAGTGACAGGAGAAGAGGAAACAGCCTCAAGTTTCCCCAGGGGAGTGGAGATGTGGTGCTGAGGGACATGGGTTAGTGGTGCCCTGGCAGTGCTGGGGGAACGGTTGGACGTTATGATCTTGAAGGTCTCTTCCAACCTCAAGGATTAGGATTCTACGAGGAGAATATAGATATATAGATATAGATACATAGATATAGAGATATAGATACATATCGGAGGGTGGCGCAGCACTGCTCGGTTGCTCACTGCCGCATCCGCTGCGTTATGGGAGGGCCGCCTACCCGTGCCCTGGCCCAAACCCACCACAACCCCACGCTGCTGCCCGCGCTGTTTAACCGACCAAGGCGCGGGCAGAGGCTCTTTGCCCACCCCGACCCGGAGCACGCCCCCCGCCGGCAGGGATAGAGCGGGACCTCCCAGCGTGACACTCCCTGCCCCGCTCCAATGGCGGCCTTCGGCGGCGACTGCCCCAGCCCGTGATGCACCGCGGCGCCAAGATGGCGGCGCCCAGCGAGGGCCGGCCGGGTCGTGGTTCTTCACCCTTTCCGGGCACCGAGGACGGATCTTTCGCCTTCCCTTTCACCGTCCCGCACGGCGGCACCGTAGGCTCCGGGGCGCAGGAGCCACCCAAGAAGCCGTGTCGAGCCTGCACGGATTTCAAGAGCTGGCTCCGCGAGCAGAGGCAACGGGCGGCCCCCGGCGGGGTGAGGCGAGAGGGGCGGCGGGAGCTTTGGTAGATCGGGGGGTGGGTTTGTATGCCTGTTTTCCCCCCAGAGCTGTGAAGTGAGCTTCCATCCTGGCCCCCGAGCGGCACGGGTACGTGTGCCCTCGGGATGTGAAGGGCCCGGGATCACCTTTGAGGGTGAAGGGCAGGGCTTCCATCTTCTCCCCAGGTAGGTGTGAAGGTGGCTCAGTTGTTATCCCCCACTGAGAATGTGAAGAGACTGTTCCCTTTCCCCCCCCCCCATCCCCCCGCCCCCCATCTCATCCTCCCACCTGAGTGCAAAGGGGCTGTTTCCTCACTGAGAAATCCACTCCCAACCTTCTCTTCTGTTCCAGGACCTGAGGGTCACTGAGGAGAAAGAGCCACCACCCAATTGTCCCCTGGACAGTGAACAGCTGGGCCGCAGCACCTGGGCCTTCCTGCACACCATGGCCGCCTACTACCCTGACCACCCCACTGGTACCCAGCAGAAGGAGATGAGAGACTTCATCAACCTCTTCTCCAAGTTCTACCCCTGTGAGCACTGCGCTGAGGATCTGAGGGAAAGGTGAGTTGCTGCAGAAGAGCTTTGACTGAAATGCTAGGCTGGAGCAGCAGCTATTTGCATATCGGCCCTTCTTCCTGCAGCTGGGGTTTTTTGCTACCTCAGCCAACTTCTTCCATTATTGCATAAATCAGAGATACATTTGCTCAAGGAGCAAATACTTTTGCTCCTGCTGTAAGGTTGTCTGCTGCCTCCAAGGCCTCCCTGAGGCAAATAGGGGATTTTTTCTGGCTCAAACTGGACTTGCACATTCAGTTGTGGAATGCCACTTGAAATAATTTACCTTTCGGAGGCAATTCCTCTTCTACTTCAGAAAATCCCTTTTATTGGCACACTCAGCAGTGGAGGCAAAGACCAAAATGGGCTGTGATGTTGGATTTTCTACTCCTGTTGCTGTCAGCTTATTTCTCAAAAGTTTCCACTCCTCTTTTCTGATTGATGAAACTTCATTGTTAGCAGGCATTGTGGCAAAACAACCAATGAGATTTTTTTAAGTTATTATTATTATTTGATTCACTGTTTTGATGAACTCAATTGTTGCTATTAGTTGTGGATCAGTGTTTGAATCCTGTCTCTTCTCCAGTTGACCAGGCTAGGCAGGGAATGAAAACAAGCCAGTTGCAGCCATCAGTGTTTTGTAGTGGAGGTTTGGCCTTTGATAATTATTGGTCTCTGTGTGTTCTGTTCTGGGGTCTCTTTAGGACTCATCCTGCAAGAGCAGAAAAGACAACTCTGTCTGCCTTCTTTGTGCCTGCTTTGGAGACTGAAATTGGTGACTGCAAGAGAAGTTAATATTTGTTTCCTCTTCCCTGTTTGCAGATTACGTACAAATCAGCCTGATACTAGCACCCGAAATAACTTCTCCCAGTGGTTGTGTCTTCTTCATAATGAAGTGAACAGGAAACTGGGGAAATCTGAATTTGACTGCTCTCGTGTGGATGAGCGTTGGCGAGATGGATGGAAAGATGGGAGTTGCGATTAATCTGTAGAGGCTGCTTTGGAAATCTCATGGACCAGTTCCAACTGGTGTCAGGTCGCTGTGGGGAGCCATGTGAGTCAGTGACTGTGTGTTTGTGATAGCTTGTGGGAATAAAGGTAAAACAATTCTGAAAGTAAGTTTGAAACATCCTAATAATGTTTTGATAAATGATTCCATCAATGTATTGCCTGAGGAACTGAGGCCTTACATTTGCCAGAGGAATTGTCAGGAACCTGTGAAATTAAGTCACTGACAAACTTGTGGAGACACTTTCAGCATGACATTTCCTTATTTTAGGGGCATTTACTTATTTCTGTGACTAGAAATTGCTTATCCTGAAGACAATGGTAGGGGGCTGCCCTGCAGCATTTTACGATTATCTGCAGGAATTATCCTGATGTTTTAGAAGATGCTTCTAATTTATTGTAATTTGCATTTCTGTTGTTTTCAGAGAAAACTCGGGCTGTGTTTTGTGCCAAGGCAGGATCCCTGGATGTCTCTTTCTGAGAGCTCCAGTGCTTGTTGATCAACTTGCATCCAGCTCTTTTGGTAGAAGGCTGGGGCACTTAATTAAATACTAAAGTCACAGAGCCCTGATTTCTCATTTTATTATTGTGTTTCGACTTCCCATGTAAGAGGATGCTGTAGAAAGGGAAAATAAAGCAGTACAGAAAAAAACCCACCTCAACTGATGAATGAAATGAAGTATCAAGTGGGTGAAATCCTAATGCTTTAAATTGATGGCTGATTTTCTTTGGATCCAGAAGTGATGTGATTATAAGTTCCACTGAACTACTTATTCGTAAAGCAGATAACCTCTTTATCTTTGTTGTGAGCTTTGTCTGTCATGAAAATATCTTGAGACTGGTAACTTCATTAAGTGTATTCTGCTTTGTTTAGCCTACAGTATTTCTGAGCTGTCACTTGCATTCTGAAATTCTTGATTTGGCACTTCATGACCTGGTCAATATTCTGGTGTCATCCCCTAGCTGAAAATCTCCCTAGAATGAAAGGACTGTGCAAGCCTCCTGCAGTGCTGGAGTCCTGTTTAATACTGTGCTGTCAGCTTTGAGAGATGTTTAGTGCCCGGGTTAGATTCCCTGTGCAGAAGCTGATCTGAATCTGTGCTGTGTCTGTCCTGGGGTTGGCTGCACTGCCCCACTGGCTTGATACCTAAGGGTGAATTTCAGATACAGGTGAACTAGCATTTACACCACAATGCATCTAAACACATTTCTTAATACAAAGAGACTGTTTGCAGAAAAAGAGAAAGTAAAAATCATTTCAAGTTCTTGAAGTAGATAGTGACATCATCCCCCCACGGCATTTCTGGCTGTGGAGAGTTTGCAGGAGCTTACACAAACCACGGCAGCAGGCGCTTTGCTTCTTTACTTCTGCTGAGTTTCTGCCTTATGTTTTTGTGACCTTCCTCATTTCACATGCTACAGTTAATTTGTACATCTATCTACTCTTGCTGATTGAGTGTTGCCTGGAAATGTTAATGATACTTCTGTAATAGTTTCAGAGATGACAGCTCGGATTTAAGAACTTCGATCTTCAAACCTGTGTCCATGTGGCACTTTAGAGAAGCAATAAGAACTTTGGAAATGCATTTTAATGTTTTATGGTGTATTCAGGTTCTTTCCAGTTGGACCTGTTAAAACACTATGAGACAAATTTTATGGAGTAGTTATTATTGAAATTTATTATGTCATAACGTTTGTAAACACAAAAGTGATAAGGTACTTCATGAAGTGTCTGACTTAGGACTTGAGAGGATCATTCGGCTTATTAAAAGCACTCAGAAAATTTCCTTATTAGCAACTGAGGTTCATGGAACAAATGAATCCCAGCACTTCGTTTTGGTCATAAATTTAGTCTTCCAAACGAAGCACATTGGTAGCTACCAGTGGGGAGAGGACCAACAAAAAGGCTGTATTCTTCCCCTCGTGTCAGACATCACCTAAATTGCCTGGTTTTGGCAGGATAATTTTAGCAGCTGAGGGTCTGGACAGGCCTTTTCTCCTGGATTTAGTTGTGCTGGAGGAGGAATTTGCTTTTCTTCCTTTCCACCCTGCCCTCAAATATTCTCTATGCCAGTTTCACAGAGCAGATGATTTCTTCTTTGTTTGCTTCAGTGTAAATGGGCAGGCAGGTAAAAGACTCATCTCCTCCCTTTTCATCTTAGTCCTGAAAAGGGGCCGGGTGGGTGAGTGGCTCTTCTCAGGTTCCTGCTGTTGAGTCCAAGGAGCATGGCTACTTCTACCAAGCTGCACCATCTCCACGTACAGACAACGTAGAGGAGAAAACAAACTGATGTTCTGCTCAGAATTCGGGGCAGCAGCCATGGGAACACAAATCTTATGTTGTCTGAGGAGTTAGTAGAGGTGTGTGGAAGGAAAAGCCCCTCTGCCAGCGTGTGCTGGGCTATCCTGGTAGTGGGGCAGGGATGTGGAAAGAGCCTGAAAGCTGAAGCTGCCGTCTTCAGCAGATGCTTTCTAACCCTGAGGCCACCAGCTGTGGCTGCTGGCGTGTTATTGGGGCACTGCCACTCCACAAAGTGGCTGTGTGATAAAATACATACTCGCAGGCTGTTCTCTCATCTTGATGGCTTTGTAGAAGAGCTTTGACTTAGATGTTTCTCGTGCATCTCTATGGATTTGCTTGTGCAGAGAGGGAAGGATTTATAATTTTTCCTGCTGCTTCTCATTTGTACAAAATCTCAAGTTTTATGTGAGGAATTTCTATTGAAGATTCTTGTATTTGTGTACAGAAAATTGTGAATTCTCATCTAAATGCACTTGATTAAATTTAGTTTTAAAAATAACTGTATTCAAATTATATTTCCTCTTGATGTGAAAATAATAAAGTAACTGCATACACTCCTGGCTTCCCTACTGCATGAGAACTTAGGAGAAGGCATCGGGCTGTGCCAGTGTGTCTGCATTTCTGCCTGCCAGTACCTTACATCCTGAGCTCAGTCACCTAGATTGGGTTGTGGGATTCTGTGGGTGTGTGTTGAACAGCCTGGGGGGGCTGCAACTGGTCCTTTCTTGTGCTGCCAAATTGACACAGTTCTGTGTAAGCCAGAAAGCTACAGTGATTGTGTATGGCAACTCCTCACCCACTGGATTGGAGTTTGGTTTGATGTGGGGACTGCTGGGATTTTTTTGGTGGGGTTCAAGTGGTTTCTTTGGTTTCTAACAGCATTAAGGGTAACGTTACACTTGGGAGTAGCTCCAATCTTGTTGAATTTGTTTAGAATGGCAGAGGAGGGTGTTGCCTACAGCAGGGCAGCTGCTGTAGGTTTGTTCAGTGCACGTTCACCACAGAACCACACACACCCCATTGCATTGCCCAGAAAGGGGAAGGAGCTTTTGTTCCTCCCATCCACGGACCCTCTGCAAGACAAAACACAGTGAGGAGCATGTGCTGCCTGAGGAGCTTGTGGGGCTGTCTTCAGGAGCTGCATCTGTGTGACAGTCATCTGGGTAACCTTTCAGCTTCACAAAGGACTCGCTGTTTGTGTGGACTCCTCTGCAGTCATGGCTGTATATTTTTTTTTTCTTTTTTGTCCCTGAAAGCAAAGAGTGGGGAGCCTCAAGGGAACCGTCCTCATCATGAATGGGAGGCAGAGCTGCTCAAGCAAGGAACAAGTGCAGATGTTGGCAGAAGCCCCACTATGCTGTTAACCTTTTTCCAGGGATTAGGTGTTCCTTTGCTGGGCATTGGGTGTGTACAGCCTCCTGTTTACAGGAAGATTTCCAAGAGTCATTTTTGCTCCAACCTGTTACATGCAGTGCGTGATACTTCTTCCTTTTGCAGTTTTACAGGCTTGGAGATGGTAGGGTTTAGAATTTTTATTTTTTAATTTCCCCCACCTCCTATCATTTTGGATTTTTTTTTTCTTCATTCCTCAGCTCTTCATGTTTTTTTTTGTCTGAGTGATGAAGAGGAGCTGTTCAGTATTTTGCAAAACTGCCAACAAGGTGGTGTGAAGTCAACTCTTGCTTTTGTAGGCTAATAGGAAACAGGTGGTAGAAGCCCCATCCCTGTGACCATTCCAGGTGAGGTTGGCCGGGCTCTGAGCAACCTGCTCTTGTTGTAGATGTCCCTGCTCAGTGCAGGGGGGTTGGACTAGAGAGCTTTGAAGATCCTGTCCCACCCAGAAGTATTCTGATTCTAAGTAAAGCAAACCCACAGCTAATAGAGTGCATGCAAATCAGCAGTTAGAATGTAGGAGACTTTGAGGGGATGGTGGTCAGTGCTGTGGTCAGCTGGAGCACTGAGCTGTACTGGAAAGTCCTGCACAGAAGTGTGCATGGAAATCATATGGTGGTTCCAAGTTGACTGACATTTGAGGTGTATCTGTACCAATACACAGCATCCCAGCATGGTGGGGTCTGGAAGGGCACTCTGGAGATCATCTGGTGCCACCCCTCTGCCCCAGCAGGGTCACTCAGAGCAGGGAGTCCAGGATCACATTGTTCAAGAGGGTTTGAAATTCTCCCATACCATCATGCTCCTTGGTTTCTGTTTGTCCCTACCTGTGCTTCACAGGAATGAAACTCCCTGAGAAATTTGCTTTGCATCTTAACCAAGCCAACAGTAGAGGGCAACAGAGACCGATTTCGTTGCCTTTCCTGCCTCTTGCCCTCCTGCGGAATAGAGTTCCAGATACCGAATGGTTTACCTCACGCTGGTCCCCTTCCTGTGGTTTTGAGAGGACATTTTGGTGACTTTAGCACTTTCCAAACTAGTGTGCGATACCTCTCATACAAATCACCTAACCGAGGATGTGGTTTTGCTCTGCCTGCAGCTAAAATCTGCACTTCTAAGTACAAAAAAACACCATCTGGATGCTATTTCCAGCATGTTTCTTACCTGATCTCCAGCCCATAGCTGGTTTTATATGGAGGCATTCTAGATTTTTATATCAGATCAGTAAGCAATTATATCTGATATATTAATTATATCTGATAATTTCATAACAGTCACTTTCTGGTGCATGAAATGCAGGGCCTTGCTTGTGGGAAAGTTACTGCAGCTGTGGCCAACCCTTAGAGACCTCTGGGTGGCAGGGGCTGGTTGGATCCCAGGGCTTGCTTTGTTCCTTCCATAGCCTGAGCCAGCAGCAGATGTGAGTCAGATGTGTTCCTTGTGTAAAGGTGAGCTGGGCCATCCTGGCACAGCCCTGCTGTGGCACCTCAAGGTCCTGAGGGGATGCACAGTCTCTCGTGGGCTCACAACCCAGCCACAGGCCAGGGGAGCAGGGCAGGCAGGAAATGGGCACAACGTGTATTTAGAAGAGATCAAACTTAACTGGCCTGGGTGTCATATGTGGGATATTTCATGGGAGTCTTGCTTTTATTTGGCCCATCCATGAGAAAGAAAACAACCAACTTAAACAAACATCTCCCCCAGAGCAGACCCCAGGCAGCTATTTTGCACAGAGCTTTAATTTTCCCCAGAACACCAAGCTGTAGGTCTCGATTCAAGTCCCAGTATTGGATGGTGACTTTTTTTTTCAAATGCCAGAGGTCAGGAAAAGCTGAGCTTGTCCTGCTCCTGCCATCTTTGACATCTGCCCCAAGCTACCAGTGGTGCAGAAAACTAGATTCTGTGCCACATGTTATGGGGTAAAAGATATGTAAGGTACAGAAGACAAGGCTTGTATGGCTAGAGCTAGTGGCTGGAGACTCAAGAGTTCAAAATTCAGTTCTTAGTTGTAGGCTTCTTGCTAAATGCCAGGTAAGTCACTTCATCTTCTATAGCCACATTTTAACTTCTGCAAAATGGGAAAGTTCAGCAGCCTTGGCTGTGTTTCCTATTTAGATTAAAATCTCTTTCAGGGAGGCTGTTTGAATATGCTTATACTGCATGGTCCTGGGCCTGAGACTTTTTGCTGTAATCAATCACTCATCTCAAGCTGTCCCACAAATCTCCTTTACTTCAGGTTATGTCTTTCTTTTGAATGCAAGGACCTATTTTGTATTTGTTCTGTTGTGATCTGTTAAGTATCAAAGTGCTTCTTATGCCCAAAGAAGGGCAGTGAGGCTGGGTAAGGGTCTCGAGCACAAGTCTGGTAAGGAGTGGCTGATGGACCTGGGCTTATTCAGCCTGGAAAAAAAGGAGGCTCAGGGGAGACCTTCTGGCTCTCAACAGCTCCCTGACAAGAGATTGGAGTCAGGTGGGGTCAGGCTCTGCTCTCAAGGAAGAAGTGATGGCACAAGAGGAACTGACCTCAAGTTGTGCCAAGGGAGGTTTAGGCTGGAGCTGAGGAACAATTCTTCAACCCCTGCAAGGGCTGTCCAGGCTTGTCCCAGGCTGCTGAGGGCAGTGGTGGAGTCCCCATGATCCCTGGAGGGGTTTCAAATCTGTGGAGCTGTGGTGCTGAGGGACATGGGCTAGTGGTGCCCTGGCCATGCTGGGTTAATTGTTGGACTCCATGATCTGAAAGTTCTCTTCCAACCAAAACAGTGTATTATTATTTTCAGTGTATCACTACAAATACCACATTTATTACACATTGTGGCCCTTTTTTCTGGGATCCTGCTTGATGGTATAACATGAGCAGAATGATCCTAACAAAAAGGATGAGCTGGAAGAGCTCCTTTGACAGCAGTTTGATGTAGCTCAAATGGAAACAGTAGAAGCTCTGCATGTCAGAGCATGTGTGGAGCTGTTCAGAGGCTGCCCTGTGTCTTTGTAGCTGTCAGTTCTGCTCATATTACCATACCTGCTGAGCTGCAACACTGAGCAGGTAGCAGATGATAGGCACCAAAGCTAACTTGTTGGCCAGGCCCTACATGATGTTGTGGTCCTTAGAAGGCTGGTTTGGACATTGATCAGGGATCCTGTTTCTCTTTTCTCTAGTTCCTCCCAAGGTTCTGTGCAGCTTCATGTAGCAGAGCTCAGCCCAGTGACTGAGTCAGATAAGATGACTGGTTTGCCAAAAACCCTGAATTTTTCATACTATGAAACATTTGGAGAAGTTTACCAGACAAGCCATCAAGCCTGTAATGCCCCCACTGGGGGGTATCTTGAAACCATTTGGTTTTTTGTTTGGTTTGGGTGTTATGCAAGTACTGAGGTATGAACTCTTCTTCCCAAAACAAACTCTATCTCAATGGACTGAATTCTGCTGTCAAGACCTTCCCTTTACCACTTCAGCTCAGAAAGTACTCTGCATTTTTTTCCCCACATACTTATCTTGCCATTATACTTTCACAGTAACTGCTGAATCCCACCTGAGATGCAGCTGCATTTCAGAAGTGGATGAGTAACCACCAAATGATCTCCCAGTTATTTTTGGATCACTTATGGTAGAAGGCATTAAAGCAGCTTTCTAGTGAGAGTCTGCTAAGTTATTGATAATCGGGAAGTTCATTCTCTCTGCTGCTGGGCACTATAAATTTCTAAGCACCTCTCAATATTTCCATCAGCTCTCTCTTTTTTCTAGACACTAATAGCTGAAAGCAGTAGTAGCTGAACTCTCAAGCAAAGCATTTTAGAGGAACAAGTGAATGAGCCTTTATCAAAGCGCTGCTCCTAGCCTGCTGCCCAGGGGATGTGAAGAACGAGCCCTTTTACCTCCCACCCCCGAGCAAAAGGCAGCATCACACCTGGCAGAGCTGCAGAAGTCAGTGGGCTGTGAACTGTGGTTCCTCGTGTCACAAGCTGTGTCTCTCTTGTTTGGAAGGCTCGGCTGAGGCAGCGTCTCTATGAATACATTGCCAGAGCTGCTCTGCGGTCTCACGCTGCTGTTTCATTTTAGAGGTGTTATGTAGAAAGCAGGGCTGATTGTTTTGCCTGCCAAATCTGGAGTGTCCCACTGCTCTCCTCTGCCACGGAGGAAATACAGTCGGTCCTGCTAAAGAAGTGGTACTAACTCATCTTGTCCATCACTGGGCTTCCCATGGGCCAGGTCCCAGTCCCAGCAATCCCAGTGCTGGGATGTGAAGCGGGGTGTGTTAGCCTCAGCCAGCTGCTTGGGAAAGCTTTGCAAATAGGTTCTGCCTCACAGAGCAGTGTTCACATCACATCCAGTCAGTCATTCGGCTGACAACAGGTAACTTGGTAAGCTGTCAAGAAGCAGTTTTGCTCAGCCATGTGCCCCTTGAAGCACATCACCACTCCTAACTCTAGAGCTGCTTGAAATCAATCTTGACTGGGTAGGGCTGACCTGAACAGCCTTTGAAGAAGGAGAAAGCCCCATGTCTTGGCTCCTCGGGGTTGTCATGGCCACATACTTACCCCTGGGAAAAAAACCCGATCACTTTGTTGGGTTGGAGACTAAGATCAGCGTGACCACAGGTCACGTAACACGCAGTATGACGAGCTGAGGAACAATTCTTCAACCCCTGCAAGGGCTGTCCAGGCCTGTCCCAGGCTGCCCAGGGCAGTGGTGGAGTCACCATGATCCCTGGAGTGATTTCAAAGTTGTGGAGATGTGGTGCTGAGGGACATGGGCTAGTGGTGCCCTGGCAGTGCTGGGAACAGTTGGACTCAGTGATCTGAAAGGTCCTCTCCAGCCCAAACGATTCTGTGATTCTACAAGAAGCAGGAGGCAAGGCCATGTTTTCCACTACCCTTAATTAAACTCATGTTAAATCAAAACACAGACAGATCCCTGGCACTCGTCTGTGTGCCGCTCCGTTTGCTCCCTCTCACTGAACTCTGGGGGAATGGTAAATGCAGACAGAATTCATTGAAATTGAACAAATGCTCTGGAAAGTGCCACTTCCAGACATTCTTTTCTCCCACTTGATGGGGAAGATGTTCAAGACGCAATATCCTTTCCTGGTACTGACTGCTCTGTGTATCCATTACCTCATTTGCAGTAATAAGAAGTGAAACAGAAATGCAGTTTGTTGTGTAGGCTGGAGATAGCTCCTGTGCTTTATCTGCACTGAAGCAGGGAACAAAGCTGTGAAAAATGATTGTAGAAACCTTCTGCACACAGCAGAAGTTGGAGAGCTTGAAGAAAGAAGTCAAGTTATGAAGCAGGGATTTCAGTGGGGACCTTTGATACACCACAGTCATATTCTGAAGCATGTAACCCATCAATCTGTCTGTAAACAGTTACAATTTGTTCTCTGGTAGCATCTAAAAAATTCAGGTATCTTGGTCCATTGTGCTTTGCATTCTCTGAAATATGCCTGTCTCAGCTGGGACAGATATTTTAGAAAGGGGGAGGACTGAAGTGTCCTTCCCACTGTCATCAGAAAACTAAGAGCAAAACTCAGAGGTCTGGATGACTCTGGCAGCCTCAGGATCAGCCTGGGTTTGTCCCACCACTCAGCTTGCTGAACACTGACAGGTTTCTGAGGCTCTGCTCACCAGCTGCTGGCGTTGCGCAGACCCCCCCGGGATTATGGTGTGGCCATGTCTGTAGGAGATGGGGTGACCTGTGGGTGTGACAGGGACAGGATGAGGAGTAATGGTTTTAAACTGAAAAAGGATTGGTGTAGATTAGCTATTGGGAAGAAATGATTTACGGTGAGGGTGGCAAGACTCTGGCCCAGTTTGCCCAGAGAGGTGGTTGCTGCCCCATCCCTGTCACTATTGCAGGTGAGGTTGGCTGGGCCTCTGAGCAACCTGGTTTGCTGCAGATGTCCCTGCTAAGTGCATGGGGGGGTTGGATGAGATGGCCTTTAAAAATCCCTTCCCACTCAAACTGGTCTGTGATTCTATGATGCAGGATGGTCTGTTCTCAAAGCATGAAAACGATTTTTGAGGACACTGGAACAGCTGTTTATGAACTGCTAAAGATGTTTGAAAATCTTCCCTATGGTAATCACCTCGAGTTAATATTGCACCTGGTCTTAGCCTGTAAGTCAGGGGTGAGCTGGTGATGCTCTGGACATTGGGGTGCCATCCCTGGCCACCCCCGTAAGCCATCCTGCCAGAAGGCAGCAGGAGAGACCACCCTGGTATTCTCTTTGTAGCCATTTCTTTAGTTTGTTTGTTTGTTTGCATAGTAAAATGTGATTTGTACTGAGCTGGTGACATTGAGGAACCAAAGGCTGAATTCTGCTTTTCCTGCTGAGAGTCAGAAATAGATCTGGAGGGATGATGACTCACCTGTAATTGAGTAATTGTAAAACTGAATGACATCATCGTGAGCTCTAACAGTTAAATCCCAACTCCACCTGCCAGGAAGAACAGACCCACAAAAAGCTGCCAAAGGCTGGAGCGAGCCACAGACAGCACCCAGCACACGGGAATCCTTTGCTTCCTCATGGCCTTTGGCATGTATGGGGGCTTAACACTCCTGAGACACAAGGGCCTCCCATGACCTGGCAGCGGCACTGGTCCCAGCATGGGGACATGAAGCTGTAGGGACAGCAGGGTGGGAGGAGATCTGGTGATGGAGCCACGAGAGGCCCCCCAGCCCTGAGCAAGAGGTGGCCTGCTCAGTGCCAGCAGTGCATGCGTACTCCTCGCTGCGACTCTCCTGCACCTCCCCTCCAAAGCAGAGATGATGTCAGAGTTGTCATGGCATCGGTATCTATGGAACCGGGATCACCATCATGGTGCTATGAAAACCAACTCAGGAGATGGTCCTGGAGCCGTGGGGTGGGACTCCCTTTGCAGTAATTGAGGGTTTCCCTCTCATTTTCATCCTTCCTGCTGTCCTTAGAGAGGGAGTGGGGATGGGACTTGACCTCCTCCCATCCCATGGCAGTTCTGGGTGCCTCTTTCCCTGGGTGAGGAATGCAAGCGCTTCAGCCCCATTAGTCTTCACTTCCCTTTTCTGGCGCCAGCTGATGTGTAAAGCAGTTGCTGAACCTTCCTCTCCTCCACCCAAACTGGGCACTCTCAGCCAAAGGTCCTGGGCAAGCTGCCCATGGAGCACCTTGATCACAGTATAGATCTGAAAGCCCTGACTGTGCTGGGGTGCTGTGGCTAGGAGAGGTGACCGCAAATGCTTCTGCTGGTCCATCTGCCTGGATGGAACTTTCAGCAACCTGGTCTGGTGGAAGGTGTCCCTGCCCATGACAGGGGTGTTGGAACTAGATCATAGAATCATAGAATTGCTTTGGTTGGACAGAATCATCGAGTCTAACCGCTCCCCCAGCACTGCCAGGGCACCACTAACCCATGTCCCTCAGCACCACATCTCCACAGATTTGAAACCCCTCCAGGGATCACAGGGACTCCACCACTGCCCTAGGCAGCCCGGGCAAGCCCTTGACAACCCTCAAGGGGAAGAAATTTTTCCTCAGCTCCAACCTAAGCCTCCCCTGGTGCAAGTCAAGACCTTTTCTTCTTGTCCTATCACCACAGATCTTTAAGGTCCCTTCCAAATCCAAACCATTCCATGATTCTATGATCTGCCTGCATCAAAAGGTCTGGGTAGAGAAAGGCTGTCTCAGAGGAAGCAATGTGTGTGTCAGTGGCAGAGGTGAGCTGAGCTGAGCTGAGTAGTGGGGCGACCTCTGGGCCATGGCATCATCCTCCTACCAACAGCCACATGGGTTGCTCTGGCCATAGCACAGGCAGCCCTTTGCCACTGCACAGTGCCCCTTGCAACAACACCTCACCTCTGGCCATAGCAAGCTGTCCCCACATGGTGACCGTGACCCTAACATGGTAATTCTTGGAACAGTGTCATGACCCTGGCCATGGTAAATTATCCTGACCATAGCACGGTGTTCTCAACCACAGTATGCTCTCCCCAGCCATAGCCCAGTCACTGTGGCTATAGCGGGGTAACCCTGGAAGCAGTGTGGTGCCTGTGGCCATTGCGCGGTGACCCTGACTGCAGCATGGTGACCATGGCCACAGTGTGGTGACCCTGGCCGCAGCGTGGGGAGGACCACAGTGTGGTGTCCCCGGCCACACCACGGCCGTGGGCACGGTGGCGCTGGCTGCGCCCGGTGCCCACGGCCGCCTCCCGCCGCCCCGGGGCCGCACCTGCCGGTGTCACCCCCCCGTTCCCGGCGCCCCCCACTCCGCTGAGGTTGGTTCCTCCCCGCTGCCCGCACGCGGCGCTGCGGACGAACCCACGCGGGAGGGGCGGGAGGGGGTGGGGGAAGGCGCGCGGCCGGCGCGGGGCGCGCGCGGCTGGGCTCGGCTCGGCTGGGCTTGGAGCGGTTCGGCGCGGAGCGGGCGGCGGGGGAAGATGGAAGGAGCCTCCTTCGGAGCGGGCCGGGCTGGGGGGGCCATCGACCCCGTGGATTTTCTGAAGCAGCCGCAGACCATCCTCCGGGTGACGACCTGGGTAAGGTGGGACAGACGGTGCCGGCTGGGGAACGAGGGCAGCGGGACAGCGTCCGTGCCGTGGGCAGTGCCCGTTGCAACGAGCGATGCCGGTTGCGATGCGCGGTGACCGTACGGCGTGCGGTGCCCGGCGCAGCATTCAGTGCCCGTGCCGTGCTCGTTACAGTGTGCGGTGCCCAGGCAGTGTCCGGTGCAGGGAGCCGGCAGCGTGTAGCGTTCATGCAGCGTTCGTGCAGCGTTCGTGCAACGTCCCTGCAGCATTTGTGCGGCGTTTGTGTAACATTCGTGCAGCAGTTGGAGCTCCCGCAGCCGTGCGGCGCTGGTGCAGCCGTGGCATCGTCGGGTGGTGGCCGGTTGCACGGCGTGGGGCTGGCCAGAGGACAGGGCTGGGTGGTTCCCGTCGGTGTCTGCAGGGAGATCCCGCGGGCATGGGGCAGGATGCGGCGGGTGGAGGTATCCCGGGGACTTGAGGAACGGGCGAGGGGATAAGGTGTAAATCAGGAGGCAGAGGACATTTTCCCTCCCTCCCTCCACGTTCCGTGCGTGATGCGTGTGACAGAAGAAATCCGAGCGGCAGCCCTGCCCAGCTCCCCCTGCTCTTCCGAAAGGATGTCATATTTTTCTGGCCGTTTCCCATCGCCGAGTTCCTCCCATGGAACAGAGCAGGAGCTGGAACACGCTGTGTGGCCACTCAGGGCAGGCTTTGCTCGCTGATGGTCGGTGAATAGGCAGCAGAGGAAGCTGTGCACCATTGCTCACGGGGCCGTGGTGCCAATGAGGGTGGCCACTAGTATGCCTCCCTCAGCTTGGTGGATATGTGGAAGTGTGTGTGGCCCTGGCAATGCCTGGCCCTTCCTTCCTAAAGCCCGTGGCAGGGACGGTCTGCACAGCTCTCACTGCAGCCAGCTCCGGGATCTGGTGCTTTGGACGGAGGCTGCAAACAAGCCGAGCTGGGCTTGGGGGGCTCATCTTTGTCCGTGTTGTGTCTCTGCTGTGCTTGGAAGCCCTTGGCCGCCAGTGTGTGACCTTCAGCAGTGCCAAATGCAGGCAGCAAGTGAAGGAAGGTGTGATGAGAAGGTGCTACCCTCCTGGCCAGCCAACATGGCAGGTATATTTTCTGGGTCTCTTCTGGGTGTGGTGATCCAACCAAGGCCATGTACAGCAAGCACAGCATGGGAGCATGTGCTTAAAGATAAGTACATGCTTATCCAGCTGCAATTCCAGCAGCAATCACATGCTTAAAGTTAAGCCACATGCTTAAGTGTTTTGCTGCATGGGAGCCAGTGCTCTTACCAGAGCTTTGAAAAGCCCCCCAACTCCACTATTGGAAAACAGAGGTTAGGTATTGGTCTGGAGCATCCAGCATGGGGTGGATGGAGTGTTTAGGGCAGGATTCTGGAACCTGGCAGCAGCTGTTTCCTAGATGCATTGCCTAGGTCCAGAAAAGTTGGTGTGGATCCCTCTGGATCCTTCTTGAGTAGCAATGGCAAGCTGCTGTCAGAGGTGTTGAGTTGGGTATGGTTAGATGAACTGTCCACTCACTGATGGTGAGTTAGGTCCCTCATAAAAGAAATCTGCCACCACGCGCCCAGAGGTCTCCCCATCCTTGCTGTACAGGAGATTGGACGCTGCTGGGGAGCAAGAACAGAATATGGAACTAAAACAAACATCCCAGCTTAAAAACATTCATGCATGTGTTCACTGAGTGCTTTATTCAATGAAATAACTTGATTAATGGTTCTGTGCTCACACAGAGCACTCGGAACTAAACACATCAGCTTAACTGTACAGCAGTGCATGGACCAGTGTGAGATGGGCCCTGTGCTGCTACTACATAAATGTTTCTAGAGTTGAGAGTCAGCTCCAAAACCCACTGAGCTTGGAGGGATTTCTTTCTTTGCGGTGGAAGCTCACATTAAAAGCACTCTGGACCACTTTTCTGAGGTCTCACATTTGCTGTGAGGAGACCCTTCTCCCTCACTGCTCTAGCTTGGGGGCTCAGAGCCCTAGCTGTCCTTTGCTCTGCTGTTGCAGTCCCATTCTCTCTGTTGTAAACTCATTCAGCATTTACAGCTCCTTTCCAGTGTGAACAGGAACTACAGACAGGTGAGACATATGAGTGGAGGTTTCCAGCCCTCCTGCCTGTGTGGCCATTGCTGTTCCTCCCAGTTTTTTTTAAATAAAAGCTCTCCCAGGCTCCTTCTGAGCGGGTGCTTTGCTGCTCCTGCCAGATGGGACTCACGTCAAGATGGAGAGCTCAATGAGGTCTCTGCTGCCTCTCCGTTCTGCCCTGACATTTGTAATTGCTGTGCCAGGAGAGTGCGGCGGTGCCTTGGTGTGTGATGGCACCTGCTCCTTATGGTGCTGTGCCAGTGGAACAGACCAATGTCCTGCCATGATGCTCCCGCCCCCACAGAGCAAACAGAGCCTTTCTGGGCTTTCCTAGCCTGCCAGCATGGGACAGACAAGCTGCCTCTGCCTGCAGGATGGTTATTCAGAAAGTCCTTGAGGGAGGCTTCGAGGATCATTGAGTTGAGGTGTTGGGTTGGGTTTTCTTCACGTGGTTTTCCTTCATGGGCTTTGTTGTTGCATCTTTTTAACCTGTCCAGTTGGATCAAATCCTGGGAGGCGTAATCCTTTCTGGGCATGTGACATTATGTTCATTTGGTGAGAAAAGGAGGGAGCTGCCTGGGATGTGCTGGTTTGGGTGGGAGTGTGGGCGATGGAGAACCACCATGAGGCTTTGGGGCCAGCCTCAGGTGCCTAGTATGAGCAACCTTGTGTTGATCTGGCCAATGGCCATCACTGGGGTTTCACGATGAACTGTCACCGAAGGGAAGTCCAAAGCTGTTTCATGACTCGGGTAGCTCTTTTGGGGCCATGGGTTCAGATCTTGTGCTGACAAATGTCTAAGGGACTGGCAGGTGGATGGTGACTTCAGTGTAGAAATCCCCAAATGTACATGATGATCAAGGGGGATTCCCGAGCCTATGTCATGCAGTAACCATTGCCTGACAGCTACAGTCATTTTGAGTGTCTGAAGGGGAAAAAAACCCAAACCTCTCCTGGCTTGAGCTTTAAAATAACAATCTGGAAAGAACCATTTAACTGTTCCTCATTCATCTCTCCCCGCCTCTGCCTGATGCTGTTTGTCAGATGAAGATGTGATCACTGTTGTGGTTTCCTTTTGAGACATTTTTTGCACAGAAACCAAACTCAGGATTCGTGGATGATGCTGTAGACCCATGAGTTCCTTTCTGTTTGTCAGCACCATCAAGACTTTTGTGTGGCCGTGCAGCTTTGCAGGGGCACAGTTCATTTCATGGAGATTTAGGTTTCACTTTTAAAAGTAGCTCTTGAAAATATTTTCAGTAATTCCTGTGAATTTCAGTAAGAGCAACAATAAAAGTGCAGTGCCCTGCTTGGAAGGGCTGGGACACTCTTGCCTCCTGCACTCACCCATCTTTCCCTCTGCCTCTGTGGAGCTCAACAGGAGATCAGGGGCTCAATTTTACTACACCACAGAGGAATATTTAATTATTTTCTTTAAAATGTTTATTTCTTTCTCCAATTACCCCCTTGTTGCCGCCTGCATGACCTGCACGTGGACAGCCTTGCCTCACCCCATCTGCTGCTGTTGCCTCTCGTTTCTTGTAGTTGAATGACTTTGTAGTTCCTCACTTGAGTCACTGGGGAGGGCTTTCCCTGTCATAGAATCATGGAATCATTTAGGTTGGAAAAGAACTTTAAGCTTATTGAGTCAAACCTTTTCCCCAGCCCTACCAGGGCACTACTAAACCATGTCTCTCAGCACCACATCTCCATGTGGGACTTTGAAACCCCTCTAGGGATCATGGGAACTTCACCACTTCCCTATGCACTATTTTATCTCATCGGGCCCAGTCTTTTGTTTGGGTTTTCCTTGCAATGGTTTTATGCTTTTAAGAGCAAAACCTTGATTAAGGGCTATCAGAGACAGTGTCAGAGATGGTGTTAGAGATAGTGCATTGTTTTGTTTCAATATGGCTGCACCTGTGTCAAGTAAAACACCCAACCACAAGGTTCACATTCCTGTTTTCTTCTCATTCTGAGAACTGCCACATACCCCTGTGCATGTGCCCAGATCCAGGGTTTGGAGGACCCAGGTTTGAAGACCCCTGAAGACACCTGTGACCCCTCAGACATGGTATTGGGCATGCATACCACTGCCAGGTGGTGAGTGTGGTTAAGCTGAACAGTTCCTGGAATATGCTAAGCATTGCACTGAAAATGGATTAATATTCAACAGGACCACCTAATAGAGAGCAGGAGCAATCAACTTCAGATGGAACATTCCTCACCGGACTGGAATCAGACTGTAGTGACACCACAGATCCGTGGTGGTACCTATCGCACTGACCCTTCCTCTTTTCTCTTTCTCTCTGCTTTTCAAAGTTGTTGTTGGGCAAATAAAGCTTCTTGGCACTTGACTCCATTTTGAGTCTTAATTCTATTCCCGAGAATATGATTTAAACCTCTCTCTGTTTTGTGACCGGTGCCTGACAAGGGCCTGGACCAGAGCAGCCAAATCTGATGTCTTGGCAGAGTCACGGCAGCAAAGTGGCAGCCCCTGTAGCCTTTGATATGTGGTTAAGGAACTTTTTATGACCAGAAGTTACTTCGGCTCAGATCCAGCAAAGCCTTTCTGTACTTGACATTGCACTGATAAGGCTCTTAGTCCGTAATATGGCAGATCATTGTCTTTCAGCAACACAAAAGTACTTCACTGAGGCTGTAAGGGCTGTGCCAGGTGGTGGTTTGAAGTAACACAAATAGATGGAGCATGCCCTTTCCATCCTGGTCCGGCTTTGTTTTGTTTCTCCAGAGAGATGGAAAGGGCAGTGTGTGCTCATGGTATAAGGTGTGTTTGTTCTTATTAGAAAAAAACAAGCTCAGAAACAGAAGAGCCCAGCAGCAAATGAAGAATATGGCTCCAGGATTGTCGATACCCTGCAGCTTCAGGACAGAACACTTCTGAGGAGTTTCACACCTGGAGTGAATCGTTAGGGGTGCTAGTTTGAGGTGCTGTGGGCCATATATTTGGGTTTGTAGGATTACAACACACAGCTCTTGTAAAGTCTTGGAGCTGGAGCATGGAAAGATCCCTCACTGGAGCAGACCCTTCCCACTTCAGGCATCCTGCAGCCGCAGATGGAGGTGACTCCATGTTATACCCAGCACCAGTATGAGAACTCAGGACACATCAACAATATGAGGTGGAAATAGCTCTCGTGTCCTTCAGGGGTTTCACTATCTCTTGAGCACTTGGGGCTATTAGAGAAGAGCTGCAAGGCTTGGTTGACACTTAAGGAGCCATTGGCAATGCTAAGAATCATTAGTATGATCTTAGCTGCTCTGGACTTTGTCTGGTCTTGGCTGCTTTTCAGTAGGGTCACCAGATTTCCGTCTCAATTCTCTCTTTCTGTGCGCAGAACTCTTTTTTTTTTTTTTTTTAAATGAAGTTATACAGAAGTTTCACTGCATCTGATCTCAAAACGCTGCTGAATTATCATTTTCCTGTCATCGCTGGTTCAAAACAGAGCTGGCTGGCCACATGTTCAGATGGCATTACTAGATTAGGAACCTTGAATGGGTGCTGTGTCTCAGCCAGCATCACTTGCCATGTTAGAAAAAGTAATTGAGTAAAAAATCCATCATGTGGTCATCCTGTGGGTCCTTCCAAAGCTGATGAGCCAAATGGACATGTCCATAAAACTCTTAGGGCCTGCATTGTACCACCCCTTGCTATGCCAGCAACTGCATCGGGTCTTCACTTTGTGGTGGTATCCATGGTCCTCATGGGAGACCCGGCAGTGCTTAAAGTAGTTCTTTAGTCTTCACACCCTCCAGTAAATCATACAGATCTGTGCTGGAAAATTCCCTATGACCAAGAACTGTAAAGATAAACCAGAGAGTGATCCAGAACCCAATTCACCCAGACGCTGAGCTTGGTGGCTGTTGGAGGAGGGTCTAACTCATCCCCACAAGAGGAACATATGCAACTCAAGACAAGGGCTTGACTGGGGCTTAGGAAACCCCTCTGTGTTCGGCAGGATTTGGCCTGTGCTGATTTGACCTTAATTCTTTTCCATTCTCACCTGATGGTCGATCCTTCCCTTTCTGGGTGGTGGCTCAAGGAGGGGAGGGTGCCAAGTATGGTGGCATCTGTCTCACTAATGCTCATGGTAGAGTGGTGAAGGATCACCCTGAGGTCAGAACCAGCTCTTTGTTCCCGTTGCTGTCAGCTACCTCACAGTAAATTAGCAGTGGGTTGGTTTTTTTCCCATGTTACATTTCCTTGATGTTGACATTCATGGCTGTTCATGTGTGCAATACAAGCAAGATTTCTCAGTCTCCTACAACCCCACGCCTTCTGGTAATGCTTTTTTTATATGTACCAAATCAAAAGTATGGTGCATCGGCGTTGGAAACATCTCGCCTTAAAATGGCTTAGCTCACATGTCCTCAGCAGCTTTCAACTTGTGCTCTCTGGGGTTATTTGTTCTTTCTGTGCCCAGACCTCAAGGTCTCTTGGAGCACGTTTGAGAAGACTGGGTTACATGAGGCTAAAAGCCACATGGATGAAAAAGGCATGTGTTCTGGGGTCCAGGTGGCTCGAGCCCCAGGAAGGAACATGGATCTCCAAAGTCTAATCAGAGAATGGATCTGGGCAGCCCAGCCAGTCACTTTCTTCCAGATGGCAAAAGTCTGGTGCAGGGGAGGGAGCCATAGGTCTCCCAGCTTTATGCACATCTACAATGGTGTCTCCATTGTGGGGCACAAAGGGCTCCCTAGCACCCTGGGTTCCTGGGAAGCTCTGATGGTGGCTGCATGTCCAGCAGTCTGGGTATGAGTGCCTGTCTCTCCCTTTCCTTTTCTGTCAGGGAAAGAAGGCAATTTCACTTTGTTTCCTGTTCAGAGAATGTGTCTGTGGGGCCAGCAGCTTGCCCACCATGTGCCATCACCTCCCTGCAACTCCTTGGGCAGCCCATTCCAGGCTTGGACAACCCCAGAAAGGAAGAAATTGTTTCTTGGGTCCAACCTAAACCTCCCCTGGGGCAACTTGAGGCTGTTTCCTCTTGTCCTGTTGCTTGTTCCTTGGGAGAAGAGACCAAACAAAGTGCAAGTCTTAATGGAAGGGATGGAAGAAGACAACTTCCCTCTCCACAGCTGGATGTAGAGAGGAGCTCTAATGGTTTGTGCTGTCGGAGCTGCTGGAGCCGTGTACCAGGGGCTCCCAGTCAGTCTCTGACACTGGGAAGAGACTGGGCTGAGCCACCCAGTCTGCTAGCCAGGAGACTCCAAGCTGCAAGGAGATTTATGTGAAGGCCGTGGAAGGTGGGTTTTCACCCACCAGTTTTCTTACTGGGTCTTGCATCAGTTCATCCAGCAAGAGCAAAATTGTTTGCCTGTTGTTTTGGATTGTTCAGATGAAAAATGGAGTGTCCTGGGAATGCTCAGGCTCCTGCGCAAAGCCTGAGAGATACAGAAGAGCCCAGTTAGAAGTGTGGCTAGGCTTGGGATGCAGTGGCTTGTGTGGCAGGTGCCCCTGTGCTCTGTGTGCCAGTGACTTCGGCACTTGGTAAAGAGCTGTCACAGCCTAGTCACAGGGATTATGGATTTGGGGACCCACCTGATGGGCAGGAGGAGGTGGGAATCAGAGGAGCACCAATGGAGAGCAGGATCCCTGCAGCCTTCCTCAGACCTGTAACATACCTCTCACAGTGGAAAATCTGACCTTGTATTTTCACTTTTGAGTCTCCACTGAACTGATTGTGTGTTTGAGCAAGTGTGGTTTTTGGAGGTCATTGGGAAACAGCACTTGCTTTGGAGGAACTTTAAAAAAACACAGTTGTATGGGTTTTGTTTTCCCTCATCTACCCACGATTTCTCCAAAGAAACCAAATGTTAATCACGTCTACTTAGAAATACAATACCAAATCTATTCCCATTATACCTTTTACCAGCACCCACTGGATTTGTTGTTTGTTTTGTTTGTTTGGGTTTTTGTTATGTTTTTGTTTTGTTTTGTTTTTTAAAGAAAAATGATAAAATTTCAATCACAGGGAGAGGAAACCCTTGGAAAGATTTGTTTTCACTGAAAAGCCTGTTTTGACAGGAATATTTCATCCAGCACTGATGTTTTGAGCTCATCTCTCTAGTGCATGCACCAGCAACTCGTTACTATCTTGGCTCCACCTAGAAGAAGCTGTGTGTCCTGTGTCACCTGCACTGAAGTGCCATGGGCAGTGCCCAGCCCAGAGGGTCTCCTGCGGTGAAGGGGCACCCAAAAGCCCAGAGGAGTGGTCCAGAGAGGACTAAACAAAACGCTTCTCAAAGGAGCTGAGTATGAGTTCTCTGGCCCGCTGGAGAAATGATCCCGTGGAATCAGAGGTTCTCAATTATTCATGTTTACCAGAATCATGTTATTTCTTCCAGGGCCCATTCTATAAATGCTACTGCTATTTCTAATGGTAAATAACAATTTTGCATTATTTATGAACAGATTTTTACAACTGCTGATATTACAGCTGCTGTCAAAGAGCCGGGAAAATTCTCATCACTCTTTGGTGTTCCTTCTGTACAACAGAACCCTCTTTGCACGACGGTGACGAGAGGACGAGAGAAAATGGGCTTGAGGTTGGATATTAGAAAAAAGTTTTTTTTACTGAGAGAGTGATGAGGCCTTGGAACAGGAAGGGGTTGGAATTGCCATCCCTGGAGGTGTCCAAAAAACATCCAGGTGTGGCACTTCAGGAGATGGTTTACTGATCCTGATAGTATTTAGTAGTTAGTTGGACTTGACGATCATGAAGGTCGTTTCCAACCTTAATGATCCTATGATGTGCCCATGACAGCATGACAGCCATCTGCTCCCTGAGTGAAGAAGTGAGTGCGGATGCACATGGGTGACTTGGGTTGTCACTGAGCTTGTAGATGGTGCTTGGAGCTGAGATGAACCCAGTATGAATGGGAGAGACAAGACCCCAGCTTGTGGTTAAGTTCAAAGAGGAGAAAGGTCTGATTATCTACTTGCCCCAGCCATGTGGAGGTCTGTGGGACACAGGATCTTTCTATCCCCTGCTAACATTCCAGGGTAAATCAAATGTTCTACCTGGATTTTGCAGATGCACATTTGGAAGCCCCTGATTCTAGAAGGCATCATTAAGAACAGGCTAATTCCTGGGACTGAGGAGCATTTCCAGGGCCAAAAGGTCATCACATGAACAGGTTGATGTGCTCACCTCTGAGGGGGTGCAGATGCTGGTCCCCTCAGCTAAGCAGGATGAGAAGAGGCTAGTGTAGAGTTGGCAGGAGTCATGCTAGGAACATGAGGGGTCTTGATGGAAAAAACCCCAAAGATGCTGGGACCTGCAGGTGAATCCTTGGGGAATTTTGCAGGATGTCACTTGCTCCTGGATAAGCAGGACAGGAAAGGACAGGACAGAACAGTCTCCCTCTCCAGCTACCACCAGCAGCAGTGGGCATTGGGGATGAGCTCTAATCTTCTTCTCAACCCACAGAGAGACCTTCCCTTGCAGGGATGGAGCACTTCAGGAGAATCTGTCTGAGTCCCTGCAGCATTGTCACATCACAGCTTAGGGGGTTCTGGGCTGCATACAATGCATTGTTTCTCCTGCACATCTTTGAGTAGCTCAGGTGTGCCAGATAAATCAGCAAGCAAGTTTCAGGGCATCTCCACCATTTGACGCAAAGGGGCTGAATTTTAAGTGCTAGGAGCAATAGGAGTCTGCTCTCACTAACAGGGCTCCTGGCTGAAAGGCTTCCAAGAGGAGCTCTGCCCTCTGTTGTCCTGCTGGTGGGTTTCTGGAGGTGGGGGTGAGCATGGTGCAACCTGCATATTCATCATGTGCTTTTAGATATCAGTGTGAGAAGCTGGTGGCAAAAGCCCAGGCTTGGGGTGCTGGGGTATTTGCTTGCAGAGGCTTCTACATCCTGAGGTAGGATGTACTCAAGAGACTCTGTCTGCTTCTGCTCATCATTTATTCAGATGATATCTTACAGAGAAAAAGTCTCCCTCACCAATCCCTTCCCATTTTAGTAGTTCAGTCCCTTGAAGATCCATCTCTTTGTCCTCCAGGTCAGAGAAGACTTGGTGGATACAGTCTGAGATGTGTTGCTAATGGTATGCTTGCATTTGTAGAATCATAGAATGGTTTGGGCTGAAAGGGGACCTTAAAAGATCATCTAGTCCAACCCACCTGCCATGGGTAGGGACTCCTCCTACTAGAGCAAATTATTGCTCAGACCCCCATCCAACCTGGGCTTGAACACATTCAGTGATGGAGCATCCACAGCTTCTCTGGGAAACTTGTGCCAGTGTCTAACCACCTTGTAAATAGATTCATACAGAAGAAGCTCTGGCCCAGCTTCACCCCAGCCCTGGAAGGAGTTTGAAGGACAGAAATCTGAATGAAATCTTTTGGGGCAGGCAGGAGTGAGACACTTGGCTGGTGCTTGGGCTGTCACGATGTCTTATTAAAGCATGGTTAGAGCTTGTGGAGGGGTTTGCTCACAGTGGCTTCTGCTCTGCTTCCCCCAGCTCTGCCAGGGCTGCCCTTCAGGGAGCACAGGGCTGTAGGAGGTGACCCACGGCCGGGCATTGGCCATGAGACGCAGGTGACTTTGCAAAGGCCACCAGCTGCAGTTTATCATGTGGCTTTTCAGCTGCTGCATCTGTCTGTTGCCAGTCTCGCTCTCGTGCCCTTCATGTCATGCTGCTACTGCAGAAGACAGAGTGAGGAGACCAGGGTGGGAGCTGCACCATACCCTGATACCCTAGCTGCTCCTGGGCAGCTGCTGTGCTGGGGCATGCTGGAGGATGCTGCAGGAGCTTCTTGTCTCTCTGCCCTTATACATGGTCTCCAGCTGTGTCCTGCCAACTGGAAGGGTGGGGAACATACAGGGATGGTGCTGGCAGTGAGAGAACAGATCAGAGGTTCACAGCTTGATGGAGAGGTGTCTGCACACCTGGTTCCCTCCCAGCCTTGAGATCAACCAAATGTCAGCAAAGTGCTTTCTGCGCTTGAACAGAGCAGGGTCCAGAGTGAATTGTAATGCAGCTGGTCCCATAGCTTCTGCCTTCTGCCCTTGGTGTGGGGGCATAAGGGAGTTCATAGAATCGTTCTGATTGGAAGAGACCTTTAGTCTCATCAAGTCCAACTGTTCTCCCAGCACTGCCAGGGCACCACTGAACCATGTTCTTCAGCATCACATCTCCACATGGGACTTTGAAACCCCTGCATCTCTAGCCAGGCTAAAATACACCATGTGGTTCACAGGACTGCCTGTCCCCCTGCCCTGATTTACCCAGCTGAGCTCTCCCCATGTCTCCACTCTGCATATATTATCCCCCCTCCACCAAGCATCCAAACTTGTCCAGCTCAGCCTGCTCAGCACTTCCATTATCCTCTGTAACTGAATTTATCCACCCTCCACAGTGACACAAGGGGGTTTATTGAGCAGTGTGAGCAGAAAGACTGTGCAGAGACCTGGCCCATTTTTTTCCCTCTCCAGCCTGACTGGAGAAAAACATATCTTAAAATGCTCTGCAAACCAAGTCACTGAGAAGCAGACAGGCTTGCAGTAAAGGAGGAGCTGGGTACCATCCACCAGCCCATTGCTTTGGGCCACCAACCAGGCACAAGTCAGGTTCTGTCTAACGAATGCCATGTTGCCATGGAGCCAAAGACAGGATTGAATACAATTACGTTGCTGTTGGAAAACAGAGTGAAATGTAAACAGCAGCAAGTTGTGTTTTCTCCTTCCTTCTGCAGATCTTCTCCATCGTGGTGTTTGGCTCCATTGTGAATGAGTGTTATGTGAACAAGGACGGCAAGAACCCTGAGCTGCTCTGCATCTTCAATGAGAATGAGAGTGCCTGCAGCTATGGCATTGCCGTGGGCATCATTGCCTTCTTTGGCTGTATCTTCTTCTTTGTCATCGACCTCCATTTCCAGCAGATCAGCAGTGTGAAGGACCGCAAACGGGCCGTCCTGCTGGACCTTGGCTTTTCAGGTACGTCTCTGGCCTTGCTGTGCTTGCAAAGGACGGTGCTGGCTCTGTGGGTGGCGCAGCATGGTTGCTGTGCCCTGCAACTCCACACTTGTGTCCTTCCCTCTCCTCCCACTACTCATGTGCCTCAGCCAGGGAGGACAGGGCTAACAGGTGGTTGTCACATCCAGCTGTGGGCTTGGGGGCAGCAGTGAGGAAACCGTTGTGTGGTGGCTTGGGGACAGCACGGTGTCCCACTTGGTGTCACTGAGGTGTGTTCAATGAGGCCACCCAGGGAAGTGAGGCTTGGTCATAGATCCCAGCCAGGGCATAGATCTCCTCCAGTACCTGCCTACTGGAGGGAACCCTCCATCTTCTCAGGAATCCAGATAGAGCTGGATGTGGAGGACTTGTCTCTGTGTTGTGAAACCTCCATGAAGTTCACATGGTGGCAGCAGAAGCGATGCTGGGTAGGCATTTCTGGCCACAAAAGCTGAGTTTTAGCACTGTGTCTAAAAGGAAGGTCAGTGTCTCTGTGTTGCAGAGTCAGTCAGTAGCTGCAATACCCAGCGCATGCAGCACACATCCAGTGTAATTTTAACTCTTCAAAACCCTCAAAAGACACCAGCAATGGGCTTTTGTGGCACTGGTTGGTGGGCAGCCCCCTGTGTTGAGGCTGTGACTCATGCCCTGAGTTAATGTCCTGACCAGGAGCGTATGAGGGAGGGCAAGCTGCTCCCCACTGCCTGAGTGTTTGCTCCCCAAGGACCCAGAGGTGGGAGCAGCATCTGGAGATGTGGTTCAGCATCTCCTGAACTGAGACCTGGGTACCATTACCAACCACACTCACCACATACTGGTTGTCTGAGCTGCAGCCAGTGCCATATCTCAGGCTTGTATCTTGCTGTGTCCACACTTAGGGGGATTGAATCCACTTTCCATACCAGGGGCCATCTGTGGGCAAAGCCCCTTCACATCAGAGCTGGGGAGCTGGAAAGCATCTCTCTTCTCCGAGGATAGCCTTTGAGGAGTAAGCCCTGAAGGTCTCGCTTAATGCTGATAACAAGTGGATCCTCCTAAGGGGAAATGAAAGTCTCTATGCAGAGCTGTGGGACAGTTTGGGGGCTGGGCATCAGCTGCATCCAGCCAAACAGGGCTGTTGTATTATCTGTAATTCACAAAAGGAAACCTTGGTGAGTGCTCCTGCCTGAAGGTTGTGTTGCTGTGAGGGCAGTTCAAGGGCTGAAGCTCAGCCAGGCAGACGAAAGCATCCGCTGGTTGGGAAGCCCCATACTCAGTTGTGCAAGGGAAGGAGATGAGAACTGTGTCATCTTAAACTGCTTTTAGAAGCAGATTCCACATAACAGGGAGCTGTGTGAGGCGCACTGGAGGTCTTGCACTGGGTGTGGATGCAACGCCTGCATTTTATATCTATTGTCTTTCCAAACAAGCGGCGACATGAAGGGGACTGAAGGCAGCTTCCCTCCGCTCTCTGCAGTCAGACTGTGCTTCACAGCCAGCTGCCCCGTGGGACTGGCAGCATGGTTGCTTATACAGATGTGCTGATGATCCTCTGGAGGTGCTAGGTAGCTCAGCATCCCTCCTGCTGGTGTCCAGCATCCCCATGAGCACTGACACCCACCATCAGCAGGTGGGGGGAACCTTTGTGCTGGGAATGCCTGCGGAAGATGGAGACCCTTAAAATGGCATCACAGAAGGCTCCAGTTTGTGCAGCTCCTCTTCCCAGTGCTGGAAACCATCACTGCTCCTCACACTGTGTGCTGATGACTTGCTTCTTGACTGTGTTCTGAGCTTCTTGGCATCAGTCAGTGCTGTTGGCTGGTGATTGAATCCAGGGAGCTGCAGCCCTTTCTTGCTCAGCCAGATATGGTTGGTTCCAGGAAGGAATCATCACCCAAGTGGTTCTGCTCAGTCCCTCAGAGCACAGAGAGGCCGAGCACAGAAGCCCAGTTGGGGATGGGCAATGCTCTGCCATGTGAAGCCTGTGTGGCTCCTGGCTCTGTGGGCAGCCCTATTGTCTCCCTGCCCTGGGCACAGTGCACACTGGACATTTGCCCGTTTGCTGTGCTCCTGGGATGTGGTGACATCCCCAGGATGGTTGTCCCCACGTTTGGAGCAGGGGTTCATCTCAGCTTGTCCATATTTCTGGATGATTGTTCCTTGCTTTTTTTAAGTTTTGTGGCTGTGTTCTTGGGTAAGACTAAGGCAGAGCCCATTACATGAGAGTTCTAAAGTCGACCCCTGCATCAGCTGAGCAGCCTGATGCTGCTCCCAGGGGTTCAGGCTTCTTCCTGGCTGAGTTTTGCAGAATCCAGCCCAAGAGTCTCTAAGAAGTGCCAGGGGAGCACTGGGAATGGTGAGTCAACACACTGGGGTGCTGGAACTGCCTTGAGGCCTGTGAGCAGTCTGAGATCCCACTGACTATGAGGTTTGCATGTCCAGAGAGGTGTGCTGTCCCTGTAGGGCTTTGAGCTCAGGTTGACACGTGGCTCAGCTAAACTTCAGGCTGGCAACATACTGTGTGACCCTACAAGATTCCTTCCATCCCTGTTTTTCCAGCAATTGCAAATCAGCCTCTTTTAAAATAACTCCTTTTGGGCTGTACCAGCCAAGCTCACTGTTGCTATTTGATAATCACGATGGCAGCACATTTGTTCATCTGCAGCTGAGGGTCCTTGCGGCAGAGGAGGTGGTGGGCAGGGACAGCACTGACCAGCTCTGTTTTCTTCCAGGTTTCTTGTCCTTCCTGTGGTTTGTAGCCTTCTGCTTCCTAGCAAACCAGTGGCAACGGACGAAGATGAGCAAAGGAGTCTCACAAGGAGCAGACGCTGCCCGGGCAGCCATCACTTTCTCTTTCTTCTCCATCATCGTCTGGGTGAGTTCAGCTTCAGAGCTAAGGTGGGCAAGGAGAAATGAAACCTGCTCTGGGCTCAGCACTGCTCTGCGAGTAGGAGTCTGGGGCACGGTTTGGAGAAGTGAATCCTGGTGGGCATCAAGGGGGTGTACTGCGGAAATCTGCAGTCCCCCCAGATAGAGATAAAACTTGTGGTTTCTCACCCAGGAAACATCAGCTCAGTCCCCTCTCACAGGGGAATTTCAGACTTCCCCTTCTCCTGCATCTGGAAAGTTGAGTTCCCATAGAAAACGTGTCACCAGCCACAAGCTGCCCTCATTTTGGGGCCTCCTTAGACCCCTGGGAGCAGCTCAGTTTGAAGCAAATGAGTCCCCAGGAGCAGATTGCTGCAATGAGCCGGGTACATGGAATGCCAGGTGGATTTGGAGAGTTCTTGGGCTCATCAGCTCGCCCTAGGGGGCTGCTCACCTTGGAGGCAGAGCTTTGCATAACCCTCCTTCACCCCTGCTTTTTGGCTCTGTGCATTCCCGGGGCTGTACAGTGGCAGGAGGACATTTGACAGGGATGTGCAAAACCCCCATGGGGCCCTTGCCCATGGTTGCTGGACCCCACATGTGCCTGGGGGTCTCCGTCCCACTCAGGGGGCTCCTGCACCAGAAGCTGCAAGTGGAGGAGCAGGGACAAGCCCCTGTATCAGTCCCACCCTCCACTCTGTCTTTTCATGGGCAGAGAGCACCCGACATGTACACTAGTTTTTCAGAGAACTGGGGCAAAAGCCAGTCTGGGGCTTTCCAGCAGCAGGTCTGGATCCAGTTACTCACCCGTTTAACTGTTCCCCGCTCTATTATTATCCAAATAAAGCTCCTTTAATCCCCTTTCTCCATCGCTGTGTTGCCAGGCTGCCCATTTAATGCAGTTGCCAGGGAGGGAAGCTGGGTGGGGTGCTCTGACCCCATCTCACCATCATCTGCTCCCACCCTGGTGAGGGCAATGGGGACAGTGGTCCCCTGCCACAAGCCCAGAGGATGGCTGGGATGTGGGGTCACACCAGTGGCCCTTCCAATGACACCGCCCTTAAACCCAGATGCTCAGTGGTGGGCCAGGGGAGTGGGTGCTGGGCCATGGTTGGAAAGCTGGTTTTGGTGTCTGCGGGCATTCCACCCACCCCCTCCTGAGCCTGTCATTTATAAACTAATTGAATTGTTAATGAAACCTCCTGAAATAAGAGCAAGCGCGGTGAGCTGGCAGCTCTGCTGCCTGCATTCCCCACAGTTTGTGACCTGAAAATCATCAACCTGGGAAAGGGTGAAGGAGTCTCCACAGAACTGACCCATTTTGCTGGCCCAGGGCTCAGCAGATTTTCCTCAGATGGGAAATTTTCTGCAGCAGATGGGCTCACTGGTGCCAATGGTTCCAGATCTGCATGGCTGGGGACCCGAGCCCAGGCTGTGACCCCCACCCCAGCAGAGCTTTGGGGGTCAAACTGTCACATAGAAATGACTCTGATATGTGAGGGGTTGTGGTTTAGTTTAGCTCCTGGCTGTGATGGAGCGGAGCCAGCAGCTGCCTGGGGTGCAGCATTGCCATCCCCCCTAACCCTCCTCTCTCTTGCGGCAGGTTGCGCTGGTGGTGAAGGCTCTGCAGAGATACCGCCTGGGGACGGACATGTCGCTCTTTGCCACCGATCAGTTCACTGCTGACCCGGCCACAGCGTATCCCGGCTACCCCACTGGCAGCGGCATTGAGAGCACAGAGACCTACCAGAGCCCCCCCTTCACCGAGACCTTAGATGCCAACCCGAAAGGTTACCAAGTGCCAGCATACTGAGGGGCAGGGGCCACGCGTGCGCCCAGAGATCAAGCTCTACGGTGCAGTACAACGTAACTGGTTGATCGCAAATGTATTCCAGTCCCATTTCCTTACTGTGGCGAGTCAGTGCTGGGGTCCTTACTATTAGCTAGTTGTGCAGTGAACTCTGTACAGTGGTATTGGTTCTTGTCTTACCTGTCCAAGGGTTTTATAAAAGCAGTGTTCCCTCTAAGTCTGAAGGAAGGAAAAAGAAAAGGAAAAGGAAAAGGAAAAGGAAAAAAAGGAAAAGGTTGGCTGCTACCACATCACCTACATGTGGCAAAAGGTAAATAAATGCCCACTCTGAAGCTTGATGCCGGGGCAGTCAGTGTTGGTCTCTGCTCAGTGCCCAGTGAAGTCCAAAATACTTTTTTTTCCTGTTAGAAAACAGAGTAGCTGAGGAGATTTTATTTATCTTGTTCTTCCATGGATAACATGCAGTCTATCTGGTGGTGGCAAGGCTGAGAGGGTTCCACTGGGCTGGATGGTCCTGTGCTGCTGTCACTGCAGAGCTTTCCTCTAAGTATGCCCTGGAAAGTGCCAAATTCACAAAGAAATCAGTGGCATCTCTGTTACTTTCATTTGTATACATTTACTCTACAAAAAAACCCTATAAAATATCCAAACAGGTGTCTCAACCTTAGCAGGGGTTGTGGGAGCACAGCAGGTTGGGACTGATGTTGAATATTTCAGTTGTTTCAAGAGGGCTAAAGATGTAAAAAAAATGACTGTTTGAAACTGGAAACCAGATCAGCAATAGCTGGCTGTTAATTAGGAATAGTTTGTGATCAGCAGACAACGCTGCTTGGTGCAGTTGTGCTTCTTCACTGAGGGGTTGGGGGGGTTTGCAGGTTTACAAGGAGCTCCTGGTTGGCAGTGTTGGCCACTCAACACTCAAACCCAGTGGTGCCTGATCAGAAGGGGTGGGTGTCTCAGCCACTCAAAGTCCAAGGTGATGAGGAAGTGGTGTTGCACTGGTATTTTTATACTGGGAGCAGCCCCTGCCTCATAGAACCTCAAGTATGAAGGTACTTTCTACCCTGCAGTCTATAAATGAGACCTGGAAGGGCTTCACATGCTTCTGAAGTCTATTGCTGGGGCTCACAGCCCCAGGTTTGCACATAATGGATGGAAAGGAGCCAGGAAAGAGACACGGGTTTGTTTTTTAGCCACAAAATTCCTGCCTGGTGTAAAATCCAATAGATGGTTGTCAGCAGCTCACCTGCTTTCCCTACCTGCCCACATGGCGGCTCTGAGCTGAGCTCTTTGTCACTAAGGACTAAGCAGAGGAGCTGAAACTTGAGATGCCAACCTCCTCAGTGGTGGCTTCATCCTCGGAGGACCCCAGTCCTCATTCTAGAGGTCCTCCTTGCTGGTTTATGCCAGCAAAAATTGCCTGCTGCCTTCTGACCTCGTGACAAGCAATAGTTACCGGGCTGCCCGAGCAATCCTTGTAGCAAAAAACATCCAGTGGTACTTTTTATCATCATTAACTCAGCTCATTTCTGCCTCTGGATTGCAAATAAATGCATTAATTAATAAGCAGCAGATCCCACCATGAGCAGCTGTTACTGGTGAAAAAGGGCTTGAGCAGCCTTTGCTGGGGTTCAGGGCAGATTCAGAGGGAGCTGGCAGCGCAGTTGGCTTTGCAGGTTCTGAGCTTCCCCCTCTCCGGGAGGCTTCAGCAAGGGGCATTTGTAGCCAGCATCTCCCAACTCGGACACAGTTTCTCCTGTGCCACTGCAGCCCCAGACATAAGGTGGGATGCCAGCACTGAGAGATGGCATCCTACCATGGTCCCCACAGCAAGTGGCAGTAGAGGGGATGGGTCTCCCTCTTGGATGCCTTTGCACCCACTGTGAGGGTGATGGGGGAAGGAGCAGGGGCAGGAGGATGTTGTGCTATGTTACCTGAGCTGGCACTTGCTTCGGCCAATGCAAGGAGCAAGGAAGAGCTGACCCAGGGGCATCTGTAGGTGGTCCTGTCCAGCAGTGAGACATCCTTGTGCTTTGGAAAACAGCAGGAGAAGCTGCTTTGGTGTGAGGGTGTCAGAACCTGGCCCAGTCTGCACAGAGAGGTTGTGGTCTCCTTCTCTGGAGAGATGCCAAACCCACCTGGACCCTGCAATTCTGGGACCACTGCTCTCAGTGGCCCTGCTGGAGCAGGGAGTTAGCACCACATGATTTCCAGATGTCCCTTCCAGCCCCCACCATTCTGGGATTCTGGGATTAAGCAGACCAGGGACACCAAACCCCACTATGGGATAAGCCTGAATTACTCACAGGGCCCTCATGATTTTTCTAGTTAGTCTTGCTATGAAAACAAAGGTAAAGAAAGGGCTTTAATACAGGGTATGGTAGAACTGTAGCAATATTTTCCTTAGAGGGAACACTGACGTTTTAGCAGCACAAACAGTACTTGTGTTAATATTTTAGCAAAATTATAATCAATTTAAATGTTTAAATTGATTGTATGTGAGATAATGTTTGTTCAGTACATTGTATTTTTTTCTAACTATATAACTGTTTCAGAGTTTCCTTGTAACTGTAAAAAACTAAAGCTCTATCTGACTGCGGGACGTGTCCTGACCCCCTGGTGTAACCATGCTGAATATTACAACATCTGAATGTACGCACCGAGGCCTGAATTGCCTTTGTTTGCTTCCCTCCCCACCCCACTCCAGCCCATCCCACCCGCAGTGGTGGGACATGGCACCCAAGAAGCTTCTTGGCAGCAGGAAGGCAGCACAGATTGCTCTTGGAAAAAACAGAGCTGAGAATAACAGTCCAACCATGTCAACAGGCACCTTAAGGAAGCTTAACCCTGTTCCTTCTGCTACTGAAAGTGTCAGTCCCCCTTGGTGAATGGGACATCCCTGCACAGCGGTGGCACTGGAAGGATCAGGGCTGCTTCGTGGTGGAGCCAGTAGCTGGGGCTCTGCGAGCAGAGTGTTTGCCCACCTTGACCAGAAACTTTATCCGGTTTGTTGGCCAGGCCGCTGCCAAAGGCTCCTGTAGCTCCTGGGGCCAGCAGCCCCTGAGGCCCCGCCAAACTAGAACATGGTTAAGGGCAGAACGTGCCCCATGGTGCCTCATGCCCACTCCTGGCACAGTCCCCTCTGCCAGCCCCTGCAGTGTCCCTGCTCAACACCTGCAGTGCCCCACGACCCATTGGGCAGATTGGGTATGGACTGGATGGAAATAGAACTTTACGATTAGAGGCTTAGATCCATCGGTGTAGTAACTGTCATGTGTTTTTTGGGGTTCAGGTATTTGTAACATCACCCTTCATGTTTCTTTCCCCCCAGCCCACCTTGTTTCCTGACCATGGTGCAGCTGCACCGGCGCCTTTCTGACCGCCCAGACCTTGGCCAAAAACCATGCCGGGAGTTTGTGCCTCACGAGCTGGTCCATCCTCACCTCTCTTCTCCCAGACATCAGTCAGCCCAGCAGCTGATTTGAGCGTGCACAGGGCAGGATTGTGCTGCTCTCGGCGTGGCCAAAAGCTTCTGCTTAGTGTTGGCGCTGAATTTGGGTGGATAGAATTCAAACAATACTGCCCCTTTCCTGGAGCTGGGTCCTGCCAAAGCATCCAGCTCCAGGAGGCTTTTGAAACAATGCACGTGCTTCTCAGCACTGAGGTTAACCACAAGCAGGAGTTTTGCTTATTTATTTCAAGTATAGTAAAAGCTTTGAAAGAATTGGAATTTTTTGCCAACATTTTAAAGCTGTTCCTGGTGGGGCGTAAGTTTCACTTAACTGAGTAAAAATCTCTCCCCCCTAACCCACTTCTGTATCTCATGTAGTTTGAACAGAGACCTCCTTTTAAGTTGCATCTACACGTGGTTAGGATTTCACTGGTGGTTGTGCCTGGACACATTGTAGGATGAGGTAACCACATCAAGTACCAACTGGGGCATTTCTTCTCTGTCCCACCAGCTCCTCCCAGGGATAATTCACCCCCTTCTCTGTCCATAAACAACTCCCCAAACCCAAGCTGTCCCTGCTCTAGCATCTGCTAAAGAGAACTATGCTCACTGGGATCATCAGTAAATCACATCACTGCTTTTGCAGGGTATTTCTCTCAGTAAAAGCTCCTGCAGATAGTTGCAGGTCTTTGTCTCCCCTAGCTGTGCTGGGAAGGGTCTAGCCCTGCTCTGGTTTATTCCCCCACTGCTTCTCCAGCTGTCAGAGTGAAGCCATGTGTGTCAAAAGTCTCTCCCAGCCATGGTGGGGCTCAGAAACAGCCTTCCCCATTTCAACTTGTAAACCCAAGTTCAGCTGCTTGTATTTCATTGCAATATGCATTGAAACCTCAGATTCTTTAAACATTTTAATATCAAACCAATACCAAATTTCAGTTTTTTTTCAGATACCTCTGTACAAGCAGCCTCCCAGAGTTGCAGTTGTCATCAACCTTCTGTGCATTGTTGTACAAAGTGGACTGTGTATGGAAATAAGTTTAAAATGTTTACAAATTTTGTATATACTATATATATATAAAACTATCTTTTGAGAGAACACTCTGTGGTGATGTATTTTCGGTATCCATGTACCAACTGCAACCCATTTTCAATAAAGAGATAAAAACTAAGAGAAGGGTCCTGAAAGAAAAATAATTGGGTAATACTTTATTTCATCAGATGAGCACAAGGAACAAGGAAACGGCCTCATCAGGCCAGAGGGACCCATCACTTAGAGGAAAGTTAAGAGCAGCACCTGCCCAGTGTGATCTACAGAGCTGCCACCACACAGGAACAAGCAGAGGACAGGAGATGCTCCTGCAGAGAACACGTGTTTTGTTTCCCCCGAACTTCACACACTGAGAAGAGCTGATGCCCCACATCAACTACTGAGTGGTGGGGGGGTGGCTGCCAGGGGTTGTGCCGTGGTGGGATGCCAGGTGTTACACACCCCGCTCCACTCTGGAGTTCAAGGGGAGGACAGGGGAGTGTTTGCATCTTGTATTCATGCATTTTATAAAGAGCTGTGCAGCCCAATCTTCCCCCTCAGCCCCAGCCACGGGCCTGGCCCCTGTGATGGGCATAATGCCTTCAGGTATCCAGAACAGTCCTAATCATTCAGAAACAAAACCTACAGCAAGTTGCAGCCTGACAGCAAGCAAAACGAAAATGAGTAAGGCAAGGAAAACTTCCTAGAGCCAGGACCAGCTTGCAGGTAATGCTCTATTTCATAGAAATGACACTGATACCAAGCAGTGTTTCGCCACAAAAAAATTACATAAATTAATTTCAACTTTATTCCTACTGGTTAAAAATAACAACACAGTCTACCAGGATGGAAGAGGATCAGACACCCAACCACATGTGCCACGGGGAGGACTTGGTCACTCCACCGTGTTGCAACTGCTGCAGGAGGAGCTACTTTGAAACCATGACCAGATTTACTTTTCTCCCCCTCTCACCTCCAAGAACTGGAATTTCGAGATGCCAAATCACCAGAAACAAGGCCAGGTCAGACTGGTATGGCCAGAGGGTGTAAACAGTCTGAACAACCCATCCTTGCGAGTGCAGACCACTGTAAACAGAGATGCACTGAAAGGCACTGCAGAGAAACGCGGTCAGTGATCAGCAGCAGCATTTAATGTCCCAACAGGCTGTTGTTTGGAGCTACCACCATCAAATACATCCAAGAAATCAGAACCATGGCAGTCATTAAATTAAATTAAAAAAAAAAAAAGTCACTGTGAAGTGAGCTCTACAGCCTGTAAAGCCTTCGTGTCTTTACTCTACATGCAGTGCTACAAAATAAGTTTCTTGAAAGAACATCTTACATTAAAGGTCAGAGGCAACTTCAAATCTCACGTTCAACTCATCACACAGACCAGTCCCAATTCTTCAAGTAGTAGAATTAATCCCATCTTCAACCAGGAATTCTCTCTGCTGTATGAGCAGCCTCGTGGTTACTGTAATGGTCTCGCTCACCAGCAAGAAGCATCTTTTCTGTACCTTTGTTCCCCTGACTATTGTGATCTTTGTGGTCACAGAAAGAGCACAAAACAAACCCCCAAACAAACAAACGAAATAAATCAGAATATCATAAGGGAAGACACTTTTGCTTCCAGTCATTTCAGTGATTCCTCATCTTCCCCCACACCCCCTGAAAAAAAGAAAATCCCCAAAACCAGACATTCCCCTATTGTATCCCCTGTCAGTCTTCAGATCAGAAGTGTTTTCTTGGCTATTTTGTGTATTGACAGGAGAAAGGTGGCCCCTGCTTACCCCCCCTGCTTACCACCCACCACCCCCCCTTTTCAGCCTAAATCTACTAAGGTGTTTCGGAAGCTCAGACTTTGGGTGTTCACCAGCTATGGTGCAGTCCCGCAGTCCCTCTGCAGGGTGTTTATGAACAGCACTGAGGGCTCCCCAGCAGTCACCCCTGTACGGCTACTGGGCCGGCGCCAAGCTCTCAGACACCCCACCCTTCCAAACCTCATCCAAAAAGTGCATGTTCATAGACAGAGCTGGTTTTATTGGTTTTCAGGAGAGCTAACTGATGATTCTGCTGATGGCTTGTAAGGAGGGAAACTCCTCGTCCTCAATATGCAAAGCTTTGTGGGTGACAACGTCCTGCTGAGTCAGTACTTGCTTACAGGTCGGGCAGATACAGCAGTCAAGATCGGTGTTGGAGTCCATCTGCCAAACGTTCTTTTTGTTCTTTTTGGGTTTGTTGGAGCTTTGTTTTTCTTTGATTCTAAAATCATTGTGAGCAGAAAGCAGTTCTTGTTGCTTAACTGTGTCCGGCAACAACACCAACAGCTCATTAAAAATTTTCCTGAAGTTATCTCCAAGCAGTTCTCGGCAACTTTTGTAATACTGTGCTGCAGAGATCAGACCCTTCAGGGAAAAGAGAAGTGGACTAATTAGAAAAAAAAAAAAAAAAAAAAAAAAAAAAAAAAAAAAAAAAAAAAAA
>JAOEGS010000557.1:0-32416 GCA_025447755.1 Corythornis vintsioides | reverse complement strand
GCGCCAGCCGCTCCGCAGGCTCCCGGGGTGCCGCCCGGCCCAGGCGCGGCGCGGCCCGAGGTGAGCGGGGCGCGGGGGAGGGAGGGCGCTGAGGCGCCGATCCAAGATGGAGGCGCGAGGGGCGGGGGCAGCGGGCCGGGGCCGCTCGCTCGCTCGGTCTACCGCGGCGGCCGGGCCGGGAGCGGGCGCTGCCCGTGCGAGGAGAGAGGAGAAGGGGAGGGGAGGGAAGAGGAGGCGGCGCGGGGCGGGGCGGCTCCTGCCGGAGCAACGGGTCCCCCGGGCGCGGCGCTCTTCGCCGCCATCTCATTGTCCCCGCCGGGGCTGCCGGGGGCGCCGGGCCGAGCTCGGCGGCCTCTCCCGCCGCTGGGCCTACACCCTGCTCCGGGCGGCGGCGGCGGCGCTCCCGCTGCGCGGCCCAGGGCCGCGGGGGCGGCTCGGGCGGTGGCGACGGTGGGGGATGCTCGGGCGGAGCGGGGGTGGTGCTTCCGCCGCGCGGGGCACGGCGGCGGTGGCGGCGGCGGCCCCCGGCCGGCCCGAGCAGCGGTGGCGGAGTTGGTGCCGTGGCCGCGGAAGGGAAAGTTGCGGGAGCTGGTGTGCGGCACTGTTTCGGCTCGGCTTGGCCCGGTCCGGCCTGAACCGCCACCTGGGCCCAGTTCGGGGGAGGGCTGCGGGAGCGCCCCGGCCGCCCCAGCGCCGCCGGTGTCTGGCTGGCGTCCAGGGGTGACAAGTGGAGTTGGGGGGCGCAGACTGGGGGAAGTGCGGGGCTCCAGCCCCGGAGCTGAGGATCCCCTGCTCCTGTTGCTTATCCTCAAGTTGTTCGTGCGGCGCCACCGGTTCGAGGGGATCGCCGTGGGGAGGGCAGGCTGGCCCTCGGGGGCGAGAGGCCGCCCCTGGCTTGCCAAGGGCGATGGACTCAATCGGTATCACGGTGGTGTCCCCCTGACCCTTGGGGTAGTTTGGACCGTGGTGGTAGTGGAGTTGGTAACCTGGCTCCAGAGAGAAACCCAGGGTAGGCAATGCCCTGCGACCAGTGCTGGGAGGTGGGAATAGCAGAAACACCTAGCAGGGGTCCTGAGATGTTGGGCAGCAAAAATAGGAAGGGTTCATCCTGGCGGGGTGGAAGGCTTCTGTGATAGGTGCTGGTGAGTTGGTGACTACCCTACAATAAGAAGTGGACAGACACATGATGCTTTTGGTGTGTTCCTGGGGTGGAGTGTGGAGTGTGAGTGGTGGCTGAAGTGAAGTGTGACTTGTGTAAAGAGTATAGTAGTAGTATCCATGGAGCAACTTAAATACATGTGACTGTATCAGAGTAAAAAAAAAAAAACAAAAACGTTTCTGGTAAGATAGTATGAGTTTAATCACATTAATCTCAGCTACTTTTTAAAGCATTCATTATTTCAGTTGTAGCTCTGCAGATTTAGTCTAGTAATAGCATTTATTAAGTTGTTGAGGAATAAAAAGTCTCCCCCACATCCCACCACTAACACAACTGTTCTTAAATTGTGCCATGTGTTTTGTGTGATGGATGACATTAATGTCTGGACTCACATCTTAAGACGTGCTTAACTTTTCCATGTTATTGCATGGTAGTAGTGGTATGGGAGAAGGATTAGTCCAGATTTTCTGGTTCCAAAGCATTTTTTGCCTTGTCTAGTGAGATTTTTTTTTTCTTCATCTCTAGGTAGCAAGGTCATTCAGTGCACATCTCTACAGTGTAATTTGTCAATCATTGAAGAAATCACTGGATCATGAGGAATATGCAGGTTGTCTGTCAGAAATTGTCCTGAGTATGGGAAGAAGCACTCAGCTTTATGGAGCTAGGGGCCAGATTATTCTTTCTTTGTGATTCAACTGCAAGAATTTTTGGTGGATAGCTTGATAAAGTACATGTGGTGGGGTGTAGATGTTTGCAAACCAACCTGTGATACAGTAGAATTTCCTGGTGAGCAAGAGTGGAGGGACTAACTTCAGGGTTATAATTAATCTGAGAGGATGTAATTTTTACTTGGCTGCTCAACTGAAGTTGAAATTCTTGGTTGCTACTGCTGCTGGACACTTTTGTTGATTTACAGCATTTGAAGGTGGTAGGGGAAAATGGCACTTTGTGAAGCCAAATGAAGAGTCAGTGCCGGTTCTGGAGATTCAAAGTGTCTTTGCTACAGTGCCTGTGTTTAAGGACTGGAGCACATGGCAGTTGGCAGCTCAGGGTCACTGATGGTTCCTAGCATTTTATGGACAAGGTGAAGTGCAGTTCACTCTGAGACAGCATCTGTGGCCAAGCCTCCACACACAATATGCTGTGGAAAGAAGTTGTGAGGGCAGCTGAAACCCTGACGTTAGAATTTTGTGACTGGTGTCTCCAAGATCATCATCTGCTCTCTGTCCATAACCTGTCTTACATACTGTGCAAATTTTTGACATCTACTGAAATTACAGTGCACCTTTACATAGTTGAGAAGGTTTGTTACTAGTCCTATTAATTATTAATTATTTGGATGCATTGACAAAATGAGATACTTGGGTTGAAATGCAACAAGTAAACATTTTTTACTTGAAAGAACCCTTTCCTAAAGAACATGTACCTCAAGTTTGCACTAGTGACTGTGGATTTTCTCCCTTCTTTTCATTTGTTGCAGAGACTTGCTTTGATATAAGGTGGCTAAATATTTTACTTGGCAGGTGAGCCCATAGAAGTATAAGGATGCAGTGGGAGAGAAATCCTTAATTGTGATGACTCTCTAGGAAAAGTTATTTTACTGGGACTTGTTAAAATTTTGATAAGGGCAAGTTAAAGAACATGTATTTTTCATTATGTTTGTAAATTGTTTTCTGGTAAAATGTACAAAGGACTTGAAAACCCTGCTGAAAATTTGGAAGTGCTGTAATTAACCCAAAACATACTGAAAGCAGCACACTTGTCATCTTGTGCACTTTAAGTTGTGTGGGAATGTGAAAGACTAAATGTGGATGCAGTGTTGTTGAAGGGGTGGTTGGCCTCTCAGACATCTGGTCTTCCCCATTCTGCACCTTGAAGTGCCCAAGTGTTCAAACAGCTCTCTAGCTTATTCTTGGAGTCAAAACCAGAAGGTAATGCTGAAGTCAGGTGTCAAGATCAGGGTACACTTAAAGCTGATGCACTGACTTCAAGACTGAAAATGGCAATCAAAATTTGTAAGCTACTTTAATGCTTTTTAAAGTTTTGGAGGTTTACCTATAGTGAATCAAAGTAATCACATGGCACTCTGTAACTTTCCCATTGCAGATTGCCATCTCTTGCTTGCAGCACTGCTGTGTTGTTCATTTGGCAGAAAATAGAAAGAAGTGGAATTGGTTTTTTTAATTATTTTTTTTTTAATTGGAGGAGAAAGTGAAGTCCTACAAAGTTTGAGTTCACAGCAGATGATGGTTTTGTCATTTCTATCCAGGACATTAGAGATATGTTTTATATTAGGGATATTTTCCAGACTGATTTAATTTTTTGGTTTGGGTGTTGAATGTGTGATCAGAATACAGAGACATATTTCTTTGTTCCCCTACAAAATAAGGTTTGAGAGAATATTATTATGGCCCTCTGTTACACCTTTTTAGTCTGAAAATATAGTTCCAAAAACAAGTGGTGTTTTGGGAAGGTCCACAATAATTAATTTATCTTTTTTTTTTAAGGTAGACACCACCTTCTGCTTGCTGAAAGAGCTGAAGAGAAGGAGCTGCAGAGGGAATATTCTGCTTAGTTTGTTTGGTTTTTTTTAGCTACTTGCTATTTTCTGATGTCCTGTTGAACATCTGAACATAGGTTATGATTTCACCACTTGACCATTTGTGTCTAATTTGTGAGAGAATACCCAGGAACTGGTGTCCTTTTGATGTTGTTAGAAAGAACGATACTTCTGGTTTGGATAGTTTTGCAACATTTCCTCATTTGCATCTCTGCAGGCAATCTAGTGTTACAGAAAATGCTTTTTAATAATAGCAATGTGCTTGAGATAGCAGGCTGCCTTGGACTCTAGATTCCTCAGGGTATCTTCACTGAGCCCAAACTGTATCACTAGTATCCTGTTTTGAACTGCAGATTCAGCAGAAACTTGATAAACCTGGCAACTCTGCTTTCATATTATGCAATCTCAAAGTCACCTTATTCTGGAAGGAAAATGCCCATTCATAAATGAGTAATTCCATAATTGCTACAAATGATGCACATAGAAGGTTTTTCATCCCTTCATACATCCCGGTTTGCTACGTTCTGTGCTCTGTGTACCCAAAGACGAAGGCTGGCTAGTTGTGGGCTGCCAGATGCGTGTTCTGGAATGATGCTGCTAGTCTTGCCCAGGGTGGATTTGTAGTCTCAGTCTTAAAACACACAAAAAAGCATTGGCTGCATGACATTGTTTGGTGGGACAAGCACTCAGCCACAGCTGCCAGCATTATTAGACAGAAGAACTTGGTGTGGGAGAGTATTTTGAGTTCCAGTCACACAAGTATTAATAATTAAGAGCAAGAGGCTGAATTCCTAAGCCTGTATTCCCTCAACTGAAAGAACAAGTACAAAAATAATGTTTCACTAGAAAGCAGCATGGGGCACCATCCAGCTAACTGTACCTTACTGTGCAGGATTTCAGCAGAATACATGCTATTTATTCTATAAATAAATGTAATGAGTCTGTATCCTATAACTTCATATAGCAGATCTGCATTGGCTGGTTAGCTGGCTGAAAGCAGTGTTGACAGATTGTTCAGCTTGTAGGAAAAAAGTATTTCATTGCAGAGTCACACAGGAATAGACTTGTGTGTCAGAAATGTTCCTAAATGTCATATTTTTTCACAATAAAAAAATCAAAACAATCTTGGATGCATTTTTAAAATATATTGGAGCATAGCATGTGGTGGTGTTTTTTGAAAGAAAAAAAATAAACCATACTGAGAATGTTTGCTCTCCTCTCCTATGAAGGTTTCTCTCCTTTTTAGGGTTAGTATCCCCAAGGACCTGGAAGATACCAATGTTTTACTGTTTGTAAGTGGAAAATAAAAACTTCATTTGCAAATGGGTAACAAATTCAATGTGAAATTAGTAATAAATATGCCAGTTTTGCATTGTTATTTGCTTAATTCCATTCACTAGGACCACAAGAGCTTGTTCCTGCTGGTGGAATTGCACAAGGTCGTTGAGCTGATCTCCAGCCTGCCACAGCTGGGAGAGGGGTCCCTTTTAATCATAGCTACCCTTGGTGCTGCTGCTGGACTGGCCTTTCCTTGAGCTGGTTGGATTTCTTGCGTGACAAAACCCACCTGCTCAGGAGAGTTTTTTTGTTGATGTTGTGTGTTGTTTGATTGGTTTTGGTTTGGGTTTTTTTTGGCAGGTGAATGAGTTGAATCAGGCCATCAGAGTAAGGCTAGAGGTGATGTGGGGTCAGTGGCAAGCATATTTTTGGGGAAGATTGGTTCTGGAGGTGAAGATGCTTGCTTCTTCAGGTGGGAGGTTCAGATAGGCTCAGCTGCGTGCCACCCAGGGAAAGCTCATTGTTCAGCATAGAGCCCGCTGATGTGAGTGTGAAGCTGGGATTCCTGTGGATGTCTCTCTTACCTTTACTCAATTCCCTCTGCCTGCTTTGCTCTCTGTAGCCTGCATTCATTCTTCCACTCTGTGGCTGGCTGGTCCTGGCTGCCTTGGCATGAAAAATTTGGTGTCATCAGCAAATTGTTGGCATTCGCCCCCTTTTCCACATGTATGAATGTCTTAAACAGTTTGGGCTCCAGCTCATACTCCTGTGGGACTTCACTGGTAGCCTTACTCTCTTGTCAGAAATGAGCATTTGTTTTGCTGTTTCCTCCCTTTTGACCAGATAACCTATCCATGGAAGGCCTTTTATTGCCATGGCAGCTTAATTTCTTTAAGAGACTTGTGTGCAGAATCTTGTTAACTGTCTCTTGGAAATTAAAACAGGCTTTACCAAGTAGTATCAGCATCAGTGTAAGAAGGAAAGAGATCTAGAGAGCCCCTGTGGATTTCTGGAACTCGACTTTCCTGCACAAAAGTGGGGTTGATTTCCCTGCCTGGATGCTGTTGTCTGTTCGGCTGTTACTGTTCTGTTTCCTTGTGTAGTTTCGACTAAGTTAGGCTCACTAGATTGCAGCATCATGAAGTGTTAGGTGAGAGAGTAAACACAATCACAAATTGTGCTCAAGAGTAAGCACTACTTAAAGCAGTGGATTTTTTTGAAGGCTGTTTTCTTTTGATTCACTCTTACATGGCTTCTTTGGTGTCTAATAGTTGTTTGGTTTTGGGGTTTTTTTTCTTTTCCTGTAGCCTTACTTTTGAAGTACACTGCTTGAGGGAGAGGAATTAAGAATCTCTCTTCTAAGAATATATTTTTTTTTTTAATGTAGAGGAACTTAACATACTTTAGGATCTCAATTTTCCTGAAATTGGTCCAGGGTCTGACAAGTATTGGTAGCGGGAATTGGAGCGAAGGACAGAGAGAGAAGGGTGTACACACAAAATACAGTCATGTAGGTCTGTTTCTGTTGGATAGTGGGTTTATAAAAACCCCAACCAAACCAACATGGTTGCAGTGATACTGTAAAACAAATAGTATAGTACAGGGAGGGTAAGTCACTACTGTAGAGATCATCCTTGCTTAGAGCTGAAGTTCAAGGGTCTGCCTTCCTTTGGCTACTTCCAAACTGTGCTTGGTGATCTGTAACATTTGTGTTCTGCTGTATGCAATGCTCTGAGTGAAAGTAGAGAATTGAAATGGTAAGGATAGCTACCAAGGTGTTTGAAGGACTTACCTGAAAGATTGCAACACTTAGGTACTCTGCTCTTGTAGTGACAGATCTTGGTTTGCTTATTCTTTATCTCCTTTTTATTCCACAATTTTCATGAAGCTCTTAGAGCATTTTTCTGTTTTAACACTAGTTGATTGTTTGACTTGCATTTACATAAATCAAATAAAATGACCCTATAATGTGTCCTTTCTTATCTCTCTAAAAAGAGTATAGTGTGTCAGAACAAATGGCAAAATTTCTTTGGCTTTGTACATCTCTCTTGCTCCTCAGTCATGTGGGTGATTTTCTCTCTTTAATATGTTTTGTTTCTGCAAGCTCAATTTGGAACAGTTTTCTCTGCCAAATAATAAGATGGAGCTGAAATTTCATTTAAAATGTTTTAGGGAATTTTTGAATAGTAATTATGCTATCGTACAAGATTCTGGGTGCATTCAGAATCTGAAGAGGAAGAGCCATGCAATATTGTGCTATTTAATGAAAAATGGTCAATCTGAATTATGGCAGTGCTGCCCATTTGCTCTGAGGTGGAAGAGGGAAGGGGAGGTTGAATGACAGTAAGAACTTGTGATTGGGTCCTATCAAATATCCCCAAAGCTGGAGTGTAGCAAGTGGAACCATCAGTGGAGCAGAAGGAGGGAGAATGTTCCTGTACAGCCTGTCCCTTTGCTTGGAGAGTTCCTCTCTCTGCTGCACTGTTAAACGTGAGTGGGAGGCAGTGGACACAGGCAATGGAATTATGGGCACTGTCTGAAAAGGAAGGGAAATGAAATGTCCCACTCCTTACATTTTTCTCTGTGTTTCAATATCCAATTGTTATACATAGTTTTCTCCCCAAAAGAAACAAGAGAAGCTGCTTGTCTTTTGCTTTGCAAAAGGAAGTTTTTACACGCTTTTGTTTCTGGTAGTGTAACTGGAGGGCACCTGCTTTGTATGTAAATTATTGTTGCATGAGGCAGCTATTGAATTGTAAATATCATATCTTTGCGTTGAAATGTTTGGTAATGACATAGCCATTAAAGCTGGTAAAAAAAACAATTATTTTTTTTTCTGTTGGTATGCCTTACTTTTCCGAGTTCTCATTACTATTTGTTGATTTAGAGTGTGTCAGGGTCCAAGTAGAAAGCGGAGATGGAAAATGGTTTGGAGGGCAGGAGGCGGAATTGTCACTTGTAGCTGCTGTCATTGTTTCCTAGACAGTTTGTTTTCCTTGGGCAAACACTTTGTTACAAAACTTGAAAGCGTATCCTTTTCAAAACCTTCAGAATATTTTCTCAGAGATTTCTGCCAGGACTTCATCTGTAGGAGTGCCAGACCTTCTGCAAGAGTGCTGTTTTTCACCAGCATCATCCACAGAGAGTTCACACAGAACGTGTTCTTCCTCTGTGTAATACCATATGTACCACCGGGATTCTCTGTAGTAAAGTCTGTGCTATTGCTAGGGTATGTCACTATGTAGGTCATTTTCTTTTGAAATACACAGCTAAGAATAACCTTCTTACGTCCTACTTTCCCATATATATTTGTCATTCTGCTCCTTTGTTGTCTCTCTCTCTCAATTTCTTCACCTAAAGTCATGCTTAGACACCCACATCTAGAGTTTAACTATTGTATTTGCGTCTGTCATGAAGGTACCATGTTGCTCCCTGGGAAGTCATATTTGCATTCAGGCTAATGTCAGAAGATAATTATTTTTTGTGACAGTTAATCACAAAAATCATTCGGCATGTGGGACAATTTGTACTGATTTGTAGTTGCCCAAGTCTGATCTCTACCTAAAAGTCTAGTGGCCAGTAGCACTACTGCAAAATGTTGGAAGCTGCCATTAGATCTGTTTACAGTGTTTGAATCCTGAGCATATGTGCAGGTGCCCTATTACTGACAGAGCTGAGCGTGGAAAGGGAAAAGCATACGGGATGAAGCTTTGATGGAACAAATACATAATTGAAGAACATGGTAATGTACAGAAACATTGTCTTTGAGCTTGCTAGAAGCAGTAATTGCACAGTGACCCTCTTTTGGACCAAATGAGATGATGGGGTGAACGAACCGGGCTGTTCCCATCACATACTGGTGGCAGCTAGTAGAGAAAATATCATGCCAAGTGAATACAACTCCTGCAGCTCCATGTTCTTCTTTGAAGTAGAGTGTTCTATTTAAAAAAACCTAACAATACAGCCTTTCTAATCTCTGGTCAAACTGTTGCTAATTTTTGTTGCACATCAGATCTTCCAGAGGTTATTCAGAAGAAGAATATGTGTCTTGGGTCAGTATAAGAATTGTTCTGTTCTTCCTGTGAGCTCCTGTGTCTGATGTTACTCTCAGAGTTCCCTGAAATGGAGGTTTAGGCTGAGAAAACAGAAAGCTATGGTGAAGAATAAACATATTGGTAGAAGGTTAGAAATGATCCAAACATTGTCTTACTTTCACCAAGCTCTCCTCTTTCACAGCAGCAAAAACCAAAATTTAAGATGCAAATAGCCTTGTTCATTTTTTTTGTTTCTTAGCTGTAAATGCAGGTAGTTAGATATTTCAGTTGTTGCAGATTTTTTCAATCCTAAAGGGGATTTGGTTGTTACATGGTTGTAGTTGTAGGCCTGGTTGAGATGGGTATTGTTAGGAGTTACTCAAACCTTTTTTCTAATAATATGTGCCTCTGATAAACTATTCAGACTCAAAATTCCTGTATTAGATTTTTACCTGCAGACTGATTATTTATATAGTGTTCCAACAAAAATTATTTAAATAAATTATTGAAGATAAGATTAAAGAAATATTTTTGGCTCTGGTAAATACCCTTTTTTTGCTAAGGATTTCAGTGGGAAGCTCTGGCTGAATTTTGCTGCTTTGGGTTACAGACCTGTAGTTGACCTGTGACTGACTAGTGCGGTAGCTGCAAGTTGTTACTTTAAAATAAAAATAGAAAATAATATCCATGCTGCTTGATTAGTTTTAAAATGTCTGCAAAACAGTAAATTTTAAGTTGGTAGGGATTACAAGATAGTGTTTTTTGGAGTGGATCTGCACTTAGCAGATTTTGTTACTGTGCAGATTTTGCATAACAAACAGATTGCTCGTGCCACATTGAGAGTAACCCACACAGGATCCTTCCAACTCTTGTCGGGAAGGACAGGAGTTTGACAGATATCATTCTGTTAGTGTGTAAACACAAGCCATTCCCTGAACACCAGACTATCTTAAGTGTAACTTCCAGGGTCTGAAAACTAAGCTTCAAATTCTTTATCTGTTGTCATTATGCTGCTACAAGGCACATCTTGCCAATCGGGTGTCTTCTGTGCCATAGTCATGTTTCTTCAAAAGCATGCAAGTTACTGAGAACTCAAATAATGAACAAATGTTTTTCCTAATTTTGTTGAGGAGAGAATATTTGTTTTAGCTGAAATCTTTGAGAGCAATTTAAACAGATACCAGCATGGGAAAAACTAGTAAAACTGGCAGCATATAACAACATTTTTGTTCTTGGGCAGTTTTACTTCATATTCTACTATGACATTTTAAAGAACAAGGTAGACTACTTTTAACCTTGCCAAAAGTTAAATGATGATGTTGAGGTCAGAGTGGTTAGTACTTCAAAGTACATTATAAACGTAAGCAGAAGTGTCCATATGTAGAATGTCTCAGTTTTGCAGGGGCACCCAAGTGGAAGAGTGCTCTGCTGGGGAGCCATTTGGTGACTTCATTTGTTGCATGGCTGTCACTGCTCTCACTAGTGGAACCCAGTGGCTCTAATGCAATTTTCTCCCTTAATACTAAATATCCTGATCATGTGTGATGAGAAAAATTTATACCACCCTGCCCCCTCCATATGCTGTTCCTTGCAGTTGTTTTTCCTTCTGTCAGCTCATTTTTTATTACCAACACAGATTTAACTTACGGTATGTTTTCTTGAAGAGCACTATTCAAAATATTCCAAGTGGTCAATAGTTTCATGTAATACCTGCTTTGCATTCTTTTGCAACTGGCTTTCAAATAGAAATGCACTATTCTTTTGTCCTATTAGTCTCTTCCTTTTGAAACAGTAGTAGCAGTGAAGTCTATCAGACTTTATCTTCTAACTGGGACATGCTGTGTTTTGAGAATATACTCCTCAAAGATTTTTTCTGCTGGAAATGGTATTTAATGAAATAACTGGTATTGGAGACACTATTAAAGCATGTTTATATCTATTTGCATTTTTCACTTGTTTTTTTTTTGTTGTTGTTTGTTTGGGTTTTTTGTGTCTGTGTGTGTGCACATTTCTGCAATCTCTAGTGACATTGTCTAAATCCAAATTCATGTTGCTTTTTCAGCCACTAAAGGCTATAAAAACTGTAGTGCTTTGAGGTATCTCTCCAGTCTTGTGTTTTACTGTAACAATGGACTGTACTAGAATGGCTGTTTACTTTTACTTTTGTGGTTAAGCCTGGACTTACTTTCTTCTGGAAGAATGAAAAAAAGAATTGAGGAAGACCTTGAGTTAATCCCTTTCTCTCTCTTAAGGGAAGATAATTTACAATATTCTTGACAGATGCTTGTCTAATCTCTTAATTGCTGGAAATTCCATTGCATTTCTTAAGCAGCTTATTCCAGTGCTTTATAGTCTTACTGGTTTTTTGTTTGGTTTTTGTTTGTTGTTTTTTATTTTACTAATGTTTAACTGACACATTTTGCAACAAAATTTTATTTGGTCATGTCCAGGTATTTCTGATGTACCTGGATGTATTTGAGAGATCACTTTTTTGCCTTCATTCTCTTCTCTGACACAAACTTTGTCTTAATATTCAAATTTCTGAACGTTTCCTCTTGTTCTTCTTTCTTACGATCCATCTCATTGCTTTGTAGACTTTCTCCTATCAGTTCATATCCTGAAGAATGGAGCCTCAAGCTGGGCACTGTGATTTAATGCTGAAGATTTGCCAGTGCTAGGTGGATTGTTCTCCTTTAAATTATTTTCAAGAGCTCTTCACAGGCCTCCATTGCTCTACTGTTACCCTGTTGTTTGTAGTTCATGTAGGGCTTTGCAAAAAATCCCAGTGTCTGAGATGGTTTCTGCATGAGCCTTTACTTGGTTCCATTCTGGATTCACTCTTGTTTTCTGTTGCCTAGAGGCATGTTTGTCCTCTTCCAAATGAAGAATGAAAAGCAGGATGGGAACCAGCATGGAAGGCAACTGTCACTGGTGAAATAAATTAGTATTTGCCCCTTAGGAAAACCAGCTTCCCATATGTGGTTAGCAAGATGTACAATATAAACATTTTATTCATTTCTTGGCTGATGTGATTTGATCAAATAGGAGCTGTGGCTTTCTTATTGCTCTTGCCTAGGAGAATCATGACTTTCCTTTTGATGTTATGCCTGATGCAGTTGTCTGTGTTGTCATTTGATAGCTGCAGTCTTCAATATTCATGAAGAACAGTGAAGAAAGAGGCTGCCTTGTTTGTTCAGCGTCAAGCTGTTGAAAGCATACTTGGAACACCGGTTTCTTTACATCCTTTGATTTTAGGTGCTGGGTTTTTTGTTACTGTAAAATGGTACAAATCTTCAAGACTTCTTCTGACAATATGGAAACATAATCTGCTTTTTTTTTTTTTTTTTTTTTTCCTGGTAAAACTATGATAGCTTTAAGAGAAAAGAAAAAAGCTGAGAGAGAAAATCGAAAAATGTGTGCTAAAAAAGTGAAAAAGGAATACATTTAATGTGAGTGTAGTCTCTGTTTTATACAGTCTTCCTCTAAAATTTGCCTAAGAAATAGTCACTTAATTAGCAACATTATTAGCTATTTGGATCCTGGTTTCTTCAAACACAGTATTTGTTCCCTATCAATGTCTAATCTTTAGTTAATAACTTAAGATGTAGATCTGAATCTATACTATTTTAAGTGTCTGATGATTTGAAACTTGCATTTAATTCCTTGTTTGCTTATGTTGAAACTCTCTTACTGTGTTTTGTAAGCTGATTTTTCTTGGGACTACTGGTAGAGGTAGGATGAATATTTAGAATTGCAATGGAGCTAGCTTTTGTTTTTTAGGCTTTACTGAATTTTGTTAGCTTAGTAACTTTGTACTGATAAACATTCCTAATTGTTTTTTAGTGCGTTTTTGTTCTGAAGAAGTGTTTTCCCACCTCTTCTTTTTAGGTGACAATCACTGCTATCACCTTTGCTGCCCTCCTGTCACCCCCAAGTGTCTGCTTTTGAGTGATTAACCTCTGCTCCCTCCACCCTTGGTGCTGTTTCCTCTACGAGCAGTTTGGCTCCTGCTTGGAGCACAAGGTCATCTGCCTGGCAGGGCTGAGGGGTTGTTTCAGGCCATGCCTCCAGTAGGGAACAAGTGCTCTTTACAGCTCTCAGAATAAAATAGGGGATATTGTATGTTTCACTTGGCAGTTACAATGCTGTCTGCATTTGCCAGATTGTCAGGAGCTGCTTAGTTTGTGCTGTTATACAACACACTGAATTAATTTGAAATTTATTAGCAGTTGGTTTGTCATCAAACGAACAAATCTTTCAGTAGTGAAGAACGACAGTCATCCAACAGCTTTTCTCCTGTGTGTACTCTCTTTGCTAAGCTACACTTCCCCAGTGGTGGTAGCTGTGTTTTGCTGTGCGTTTTCTTTGGTGGTTGTTAGCAAAAGCATGTTGGAAGACAGGTATATCTGCAGGTTAGACAGTAGTTTGTGGTCTGATGTATAATAATTGTGAAACTGAGGTTTGAGGGTGGAGAAGTACTTGGTGTTTTGATTCTATCCTTCTGTGTCTCTCAGCCTAGTGGAGCATGCTTTGTTCTGTTACTGAGCATTTTGCTAGGGATAACAGCATATGCTGCAGGAGTGTATTATTTCAGAATAAGGATTTCTTCCTTAGCATTACAACTTGGAGCCCATCAGTACTTTATTCTTCAAATGTACCATCCAGAGAAACTTATCCTCCATGGTAATGTAACTTACCAATATATCTCTTCTAAGAGGTCTAACATATCCAAGGCAAAAAAAAAAAAAAAATAGTATGCTTTCTGATGTTTTGAGAGTTTGACGCTGTGTATAAAGTGCTTGAGCTTTATGTGTTTACTTCAAAATCCATTCAGTCTTAGGGCATTTTTTTCTTCTGGTTTCATGAATATAAGGCACGATCCCACTGTCAGTTTCTCTTCTGCTCTCTTCTGTTCAGTCTTTGCAATATTTTGAAGAATCCTTGTTCAAGCTCCAAAACTGTTTACCTGCTCTGCTGTACTAGTCTAGAGGGGTTTTCCACAGTGTCTGTATAGAAGTTCTTAGTTAACAGACTTGGTAAAATTCAGTTTATTTTGAAAGCAACAAAAAAAAAAGTTTATGCTTTTCCATCACAGATGTATCTTTCTTACCTGAAGAAAGAAATTTAAGAAACAAGAAACATTGTAATAGAAGAGAACAACATTCAGTTGGAAGAGGAAGCTAAAGAACTAAAAAACAACTCGAATCAGGATCTCTTGCTTCTGACAGGAAAGAACTAGATGTTTCATTTAGTGTTTGGAGCAAGAATCTCACCAGCTAGCTGACAAAGTGATTTGTCCTTAAAATAATCCACTGTGCTTACAAATTGTCTTTTTGACCTTAAGAATTCATTATCCCCTGTAACCTGAGGGCTCTGCTCACAAAAGAGATCACAGACTTTAAATGTGCATTTCAGTCTTACCTTGGGCTTGTAATGATAATTGTTGAATTCAGGAAACCATTTTGTATTTGCAAGTCAAAATTGAACTGCCATGCTAATTGTTTTTCCATTTGCCTGTTACACAGTTTAATTTTATCCAAGTCTTCATTAGTCTGGGAGTTTGGAAGCAGATTAGAAATAATCTTGTACATTAGAGAACATTCAATGCAAACAAAAAATGTGAACTTTTAAATGTTCACATTTAAATAAATTAATTGTAAACCCCCCGCCTATTGAAATGATACTTTAAAATGTGTTCAGGTTCCCATTTCTAGTGAATTAAAATATCATTCTGGTTTTTTTTTTCCTTCTTCAGTAATTAATCTGATACCTCATTCTTCCAGATCATTCTCCTGGTGTTTTGAGTAAGGTCAACAGCTGCTCAAAATGACAACCTGTTTTCAAGTGTGGCTGCCAAATTGCCTTTTCATGTTTGAGAAATGTCTTCTGTCTTCAAAGAAAACATGGACACTCTTCTTAGAGAAACTTTTAACTGTTCCATTGCTGCTTACTGATGTTAATGAAACTGTGCTCCATCTTTTGAGGAGTAACTGCAAACACATGGAAGAAGCTTTTGTACTAATTGGTAAGGAACTCATAATTTTTAGCTTAAAATACAGGGTTTTCCAAGCATTGCTCTCTGAATGCTGGTAAGATGCTTTAGCTTCAGTGTGAGAAATTTTGCCAAAACCTGTAAGTGGCTCATTTTGCATTCTCTAATCTGTCAAGTGCTTCTGGAACTGGAAGATGGCTGTATTTTCTGCAGTTAATTTCTGAATAAAACAGGGCAGAATTTCCCTGAATTCTGACGGTGAAGGAAGGTTCAAGTTTTGTGAGTGCTTGGTGTTGGGCTTCACTGGTGTTCATTTATAGGGATGGCATTAAAACAGGTTTTTATTTAAAAGCTGCAGTATCCACAAGGTCTATCAGATAGAAACGAGCCTTTGAAAATAGCCATCTGATCTAGTGATATTTCTGTGGTGTCTGTACCTTCTGCAAGGAAATAAGTCATTTCAGTCTTATTACAGTAGAATGGCAACTTAATTACATTGGCTTAATATGACTCTGATGACACTACATATTCCATATGCTCTTCTAGGAGCCCTTTTCTTGACTATCTAGTAATTATAGCATGAGTTGTGTTACTCTGAAGGAGACAGGGTATTTCTGTGGTCAAATACACTTCACTGGCAGCCATGTAGGGGAGGGAAAACTGGATCTCTTTTATATTGGCTCTATGTGCTGGAGATGTTGTCACTATATAGCATAATGTCCATAAGAAAATGAGTTTTCTAATGAAATGAAGCCAGTCCCATATAAATTTTCAGTTACACCATGGAAGGCAGCAGATGTGGTATGATAGCTGTGTTGTTCAGATCTGCTCATGGTACTCCTGTCTACAAGGTTAATTCCTTCTTATAATTCTGTTTCTGAATGGTACTTGCAGAAATAAAGTTTTAGGCAATCAATTTCACACTTTTTAACTGAAATTATACAAAGAGGAGAAAAAATCAACCCAGGCATAAAAAGCTCAAACACAGACGAGGGTTGAGTTTTTCTCCTTAATGTATCAAATGGGGAATTGCCTGTGAATTCTTGATATGGAGGAGTTTTGTACTTCTGCAGGATATGTGATATTTGGTTTTTTTCAAGGTGTATATTTTAAAACATTAAACAGCTACTTAAACCATACAGTGAAGTCCAGGTTTCTGCCTGCAGGTAAGACAGGTGCTTTCCATAGGAAACTCATAAGTAATTCCCAGTATTTCTGGAAAAGAGCAGTAAGCCTAAAAGCAGTTAGTCAAAAAAAAAGATAGTCTGTTCCGTTTTAGCTCTTTGGCAGTATTATTACCATATTTCTTAACACTTTTGATAAAGAAATGTAAAACTCAGTGATGGAAATAGCTCTAGAGTTGCACAGCTTTTGAAGCATGCATTTCTCTTTTGCTGCCTCTTCCAGCCAGGTATCAGGCTGGAAGGCCCATTATCAGTCTAACACATCTGCTCTGCTTTGGGACTGGCCAGAGGCTTGAGCTGGGTTGATCATATATTTTGCTAGACATATAAAAAATGCACATTAAAGCAGCATATCCTTACTGAAAAACATCATTTAGAAGGCAAGGTATGACACAGGCAGGAGAACACAGTAATAACAGTAGAACAGGCCAGGCTGAGTTAAAGAACAAGAGGTGAGATGGCTCTTTCCTGCTGGTCATGGTCTGAGAATTGATTAGTGTTGGACTTGAAATGTGCAATTAATGATGAAAAGGGACACTAGCAATTTTGACTGCATTGAACATTAACTGTATAATGGAGTAGGGAGGTGAGCTCAACCACATTAAATAAGAGAACCTGTCACATCTATAATATGAAAAAGCTGTCTTCGTATTAGAAAACTGCAGTGGTAGAGTACTCACTAATTTATAGTATTTAGCATAAAAAATTTCGGTTAGCTAATTAAGGGTATTAAAAAGGCCACAGTAAAATTTGAATATTGAAAGCTTATAAAAGTTTGAAGCAGTAATTAAGGATGCTATTTTAATATCTAAAATTCATTAAAGTTGAGCAACGAAAAATCTTGCTGCATCTCACAAGGGAAAGTGTAAAAGGAAAAATCTGCTTTTAAATTCTTGTTATCATCCCTCTATTGGACTTAGTTAAAATAACTAAGAAACATGATACTAGACTATGTTCTTCACATACACAGTATAATTTGGGGTTTTCCCATGTCCTTACTAAAATTGGAGAAGACAGGCCTTTGCATGTTTATCAAATTTTATACTTCTGTTGACAGGGGATTAGAAACTACATTGTGAATTTTTTGTCCACTCTGTATTTTCTGAAATTTTTCCATTTAGGAACCACTGAGATGATAGTTGAAGTAAAAGCTCTGCTTTTTGGCCTGATCAAGTAGCTTCCTAATTTTTAGCTGGTGAAAGATTTTTTTGGCAGCCTGTTCTCAAGCACTCCTTACTATAGCTGTCTGGCTACTACTGCTCACATAATAGCAGCTCCCTGAAGAAAATGAAGAGAAGCTCTGTTTATAGCAATCAGCTCTGGATGGCTGTTTTGGTGCTGCAACTGTCTAATTGAGCAGTAAGAGAAGATTCAAGCTAAGTCCCCATCAACCTACAGACCTTTGGATAAGCTTAAACAATAGCCAAAGAGCTGCAAGGAAATGGGAGAAAGTTCTTTGCCAAGTTCTCTAGTCTCACATACTTCTTCAAAAGCTCACCAGAACCTGTAGTGGGATATTCTGAATATTGAGTTACACCTTGTCACCTGGCAAGGTACTTTTCCAAAAATGTTGACATACCTGTGCTTTTAAGTCATCCATCTCTCTCTTTCCAGTAGGTCATTGTTGTTCTTTTGTGTGACCATTAGTTGGATTAAGTAAATGGAATGGGGCCTTTCAGTTTGCCATCAACTTCTTTTCTTAGCTACTTTCTATTCGTGACAATCAGAATTTCTCCTTCATACCTCTCTACTAATATATTATTGTTCTTTCTTTGCCACGTGCTTCTGTCATTCCTGGGCCACAGCAGTAGATAGAGCTTTATGCTGTATGTCTGAAGGTTGAGGCAAAGGCCCCTTGAGGTTGTGGGAACATGCAGAGGCTCACTTATGAACGGTGCTTATTGATGAGTAATCTTTGGTTAGCATTGATGCTGATTAGCATTAGCATAATTTTTTACTAATTACCACCATTGCCTTTTTCCAGGAATGACAAATATGTGAAGATTTATATCAAATTCTGAGCTGTTCTATTCACTGTTAAGAGTGCCTTCCCTAATGGAGTCTGAGCATGTCCATTCACTCTTTCTGAAACCCAAACTAATGTATTATGTGTCACTGAATGAGTAATACTGGAAGTGCTTTAATTTGCTCTATTACTCCTCTTCAGTTTTATACTCACTGCTTTCTTGAGAAGCATTTCTGAAACATAAAGCTATTAATTTAGTTGGCTTTTCCTCACATTAAAGGGATAGTGCTTTTTCTTGTTACGTACAGCTGTACAAATGAATGGATATTACCTTGACTGCTCAACTAAATTCTCCATAGAATAGTGCCTTTTCAGCACTACATTAATGTGCTCATTAGCATTTTTCTTAGCAGGACTGTGATCAATACTTTATTTCATAATTTTTCAAGATAGGCTCAGATTTAGACATAATGTGAGTAATAATGTGTAGAGATTATTCTGTGGAAGTGATTATGCTGTTAGTTTGTTCAGGATACAAAACCAACCTGTCCTGGACCAGGAAGCTGCCTCTCATCCTAAACCCTTAGTTATTTATTAAACTACCTGCACTTACTGCTGTTATCTGTTTGTATTATCAGCAAAATCATTAATAGCTTCCTCTTCTCTGAGATTGGAATGGTTCCTTAAAAGACACTTGATGGTCAAAGTTTTATTTAAACAGCAAAATGATTCGAAGTGTCCTGTTTACAGATGATCATCTTGGAAGATGACTTAAAATCTGATTATCTTAGTGTGTGGCTGAAGTGTAACAGATGGAGGTGATGTTCTCTGCATATGTAGCTCTCCTATGGTCTCGGTGTCAATGTGATGGAAGTCTTTGGGCCTATAATACTGAGCTGTGCTTTTCCTGTCCAGGCATTTACTTGACAAGGAAGTGGTCTCATGGCTGTTGGAAAATGAATGGAGTTGGGTTAAGCTCTGTCTTTGAGAGGAACACCTGTGTTTATCAGACTGATTTATAATTTATTCCTTAGAAGGCACTTGTTCATGTGGTGATGTTTCATATACTGCTTTATCACTGAGAGTTTTATTGTAACTTTCAAATTTCCCATTGAGGGAGCATAACTCTGTGGAGCCAGACGTTACAGAGGAAATTGCACTTGAGGGGGTAACCTCCAAATATTTTCATGGGTATTAGTTAGGTTTTCACAAGGTGTTTTAGTTTCATCAAGTGTACTTTGAATTTTTATCAACCAAGATAAGGAAATGTTTCTTAGGTTTAAACCTTTTGAAGACTTATATACTGTCATAACCTATAAGATAGTAACATAATGTAATTTAAGATTATAAGATGATGCACATACAAGAAAAAAAAAACCAACCTGTCAGCTGCAAGCAATTGCTTTTACCACCTCCTTTCCCTAATTTTTGTGCCTTTTTCCTTTCACTGAAAATAAATAAATAAACAGACTAACAACTCAGAGGGGCAAAGTGATAAGCATTAAATCCTGTGCTTCTGAAGCTCTGGGATATTTGAATTTTTTATTTTTTTTTAACTGTTGAATTCATGAAGATTTTTGAAACAAGACTTTTATATAAGGAATGTGCATTCGTTTGAAAACAGAGAAATCAGTATTTAAAAACAGTTCTTCAGTATGCATTTATTTATCTTTGTATATTCCAAATACTTTAAGGTAGCAAAGTATCCTAAATATTTTTGGCAAATACATGCTGCTTGGGTGAAAAACCAAGAATTTTTACAACTGTTTTCTAGGGAATGTCTCAGCTTTTCTTGGTCTACACAATTTATATCTATGCAGGCATATTCCTGTCACTTTTGGAAGATTTATGACTCTTAGTTTGGTTTGCTAAGGTGATGTGGCTTTTCAAGTACTTTGATCACTCCTGTCCCTGCCAGGACAGTTGAGTGGGCAGAGGAGGGGTTGGGGATCCCTATGCAGGAGGGGACAAGGAACAGCAGCGTGGGGTGCTTTGGTATTGTTAATTTTGATCCTCTTTTTAAATAGGGCAGGGGTTAGATATATATTTTTTTTTTCCTGGTATAACAACATTTTTTAAATGCATTAGAAATACTCTTGAGGTGCTTTATGTCTCTTTTGAACCTATTTCAATCTTATTTGGTGGGGGTGGGAATGTGCAAAAGGCAAACTTCTGCAGTTTTTGTAAAGGTAGATAACTGACTACATTCGCTGTGTTATCTCCCTTTCCTAACCCTCTCCTACATACACATATTCTTCTAAATAAAAGGAACAGTGGGATTTAAATTGTTGTGACATGTTAGAGAATCCACACAGTTATAGTGAAGTAATCTGTTGAGAACCAAGCTTCATTGTTTCAACAGCTCATGAACCTGCTAGAAAAGACAGACACAAGGAATTCAGAAGCATACAACAGTCTCAACTGGCCAAACACTAAAAAGAGACCTCTTCTATCAGGATGGTAGCAAAGCCTCTTGAGTTTGTGATTTTTTAAAAAACAGCGATAATGTTCTTATCCTAGAAGAGAATCTTCAGTAAGATTTAAGAGAACAGTTACTTTCTGAGGAAAGACAGCAGAAGGAACAGAAAATGCATCAATACCTTCTCAGAAATCCCTGTGAAGTAATTGATCAATTGATCAGGTTTAGGATCTCACTTGTTGTGTCATGATGTGTTCTTGTAGAATAAAAATGAATTTAAAGTGGGATTGTATTTGCCTGTTCCAAAGCCTCATAATTCACTTACTGCATTGATAGAAAGAAATCGGTGTACAAGAGCAAAGTACTGTTAGATGAAATTTTCTTGTTGTTTGCTGTCTTTTTTTCTTTTTTTTTTCTTTAAAATTTTTTTTTTTTTTTTTTTTTACACTTGTTGTTACTATCATTCCCTACGGAAAGGGGACTTGTTGCACTTGGGCAACAAGTGGTCACAGGATGGGAATGTGCATCAGTCAGTGTCATGGAGTAAGGCTTTATTATACCTTATCCATATTGTGCAAAAAGTTTACAGATTAACATTTTACTTTTAATTTAAGAAGCACTTTATTTAAGAATTATTTTCTGAAATTTGGCAACTTATTGGGAACAGTGATCCATTTACGTGGGAAGAAAATTGTCTCATTTGAGGTTTCAGATCTAATTTGACACCTGTCCTCTTCATTGTACACTGAGTTTTATGCAGTGTCAGTGACAAACGGAATTATTACTAGTTTGCTAATGAGAGAACGGTATAGTTTAATATTTAAAAAAAGAAAACAAAAACAGAAGGAAGCCCAACCTTTAAATAAAAAGAAATCCTGGGGAGTTCCACAGCCTTGTTACTAGTATCTTTTAAAAATGAAACTAAGAATTACCTACACAATTAATAGATTACTAGAAAAAAAGCCATGTAGGGTTCATTTAAACAATCAATTTTTCATGTTAGTGCTAATGTATTAATTTAGTAAGAAATTACTGTGTTTGTGGGATCCTGATAACAAAACTGGTATTAATGTGGCTTTTTGACTTCCATCTGAATAAAAATGGAAGCCAAAAAACCACATGAATTTTCAATGAAAAGCATCACAGTTTAAATGTTTAATTATAATGGCGAACTTATGTAGAAAGGAAACGGTGTGATTTTGTAAAACATATGTGAATGTGAGCACTGGATCTCTTCCAAATAGTAAGACACAAGAAAAATACAGGGTAAAATGTAAAGATTCATTCTGGGGTAAAAGGAAGTGCTCAGACTTAAATGGTTGAGGTCAACATGAATTCTGGGGGATTTTATGGAGGGTAAGAAAGAATACAGTTAAACAGTGTATGTAACCAAAACCAACTGCAGGCTGTTGATCAAAGATTTATCTTTTCTCAGGGCAACAAAGATGATCAGAGGGCTGAAACACCTCTCCTATGGGGACAGGCTGAAGGAGCTGGGGTTGTTCAGCCTGAACATGAGAAGGTTCCAGGGAGACCTTATAGCCACCTTCCAGTACCTGAAGGGGGCCTACAGAAAGGCTGGAGAGGCGCTGTTTACAGGGGCCTGTAGTGAAAGGACAAGGGGTAGTGGGTTTAAATTAGAGAAGATTTAGACTGGATATCAGGAAGAAGTACTTTACCTTGAGGGTGGTGGATCAGCGGAATAGGCTCCCCAGGGAGGTGGTTGGGGCACCATCTCTGGAGATATTCAAGGTGAGGTTGGACAAGGCTCTGTCTAGTTGAGGGTGACCCTGCTCACTGCAGGGGGCTGGACTAGATGACCTTTGGAGGTCCCTTCCGGCCCTAAACATTCTATGATTCCTCTGTCTTTCTTCCCTTGTTTTCTGAATTTGGTGCTCCTGTGTAGTCTGCATCATGGCAGCAGTTAACTTGTTGGAGGAATATATTGTAAAGTTGTGAATATATACATTTTCATCTGGGAAAATTTCCTGTTTAAAAGTGGAGACCTGGGAAAAATGTTTATCTAGTTGAGACTGAGATAAAGAAGCAGTTGTTGAAAGGTGATTTTGCTGGTAGAGCTGAATTTGATTACAGGATTTTAAATGTGGACACACACTGAAGAATGAGAGAATGGGACGGGACAGGATGGGACCTTCATTTGGGTCAGTGGAAGAAAAAGGATGGGGAGAGAAGTTGGTCGCTGTCAGGAAGGTGGAACTCTTCTGGCTGAATCTGAGCGCCTTGAGTCGCGGTCGTTGAAAGCAAAGGAAGCTGCAGTAGGCAAAATCTGTGTTCTTATCAGGGGTCTTGAGCTGGGGCTGCAGGGGGACAGTTAGACTTTCCGAGGATGTGAAGGAGAAGCAGGAAAACTGGATCTGGTATGATCTAGCTGTGCACATGGAGAGGTGGCAGTGGTCATGGTGTTCAGACTGCTGAGGGGTCACTCTGGTCTGTGGACTTATTTTGGGGCCTGGAGATTGCAGGGTGGATGTCAAGAAGAGGAATGGGAATTTTGTACTGATAAAGGGAAAGATCCAGATGAGAGGAGTAGGTTTTGAAAGCAGGTGAGAACAACTGTAGTAATGAATGTAGATAGTAATGAAAGAGGTCTCAGAGGGGTTTGTTGGGAAACAGTGTTTTTTAATAAGAAAACAAAGAAGCATATAAGGTAAATATTAGGGAATTAAAATTTTAAGTTCAAGGGTAACATTGATAAAAAAAATCTTTGAGTGTAAATAAAGTCGTGAAGATCTGGATTTTGAGAGTGTTATGAGGGAATGTAGATACACACAAATACTTGTTTTGTGCTCTGCTCTGGGCTTTAGAGGTCTTTCTTCTCCTGATTGTCATATTTTTACTATTGTTAGGTTTATTGATACTGATGTTGTGTTTTTGGGTGTGGTTTTTTTTTGTTTTGGTTTTGGTTTTCCTCTTTCTCAGTTATTGAAAGGTTTGATTCATGAAACTGATCAGCTAAATTCTGTATTTTAAAAAAGTGAATTAAAATTTAAAGCATTTTTTATTAAACTGAGAGTTGTATTTACTGGTATGTCACTAGAAGGGTTAAAGGAAACTTGTCACATTGAAACAGTATTGTTTAATTAGTCCTGTGCTTCATGACTGCTGCCAGCTGTCCACATGCAGCAGGAAAATTTTTCTCTCCTATCTTGATGTGAAAAGTGACTTTTTAAGAGCAGGCTCCTCTTGCTATTCTTCAGAGCTGTTAAATTAACTAGAAATGAAACAGTGGTTATTTGTCCTCTTGCCTGCTTTGCTCTTATGAACCTTGGACACTGTCTCAGGGCCTCACTTCCTTGGCGAGCCTTCAGAGACAGGTATCTTGCAACTACCTTGCATTTTATCTAAATGTGTGTCAGGATGAAACTTCCGAAGTTGATCCTTTTTATACAAGCTAAAAGAATTGGTTGTGATTCACATTCTCCCTGTTAAATCTGTGGTAGGTGGAACGTCCCTATGGAAATTGTTGCACACAAGGAACCAGCCTGATTTACTTGGTGGAGCTCATCTGGAGTGAGCTGCTTACTAATAGGCCATGTAACTTACTCTGTATTCTCATATCCATAGTGTCTTCCTGAAGGATTTCAGCTAACATCAGTAACAGTATATTGTCAAAGACTGACTACTGTGAGAACTTGATATTTATCTCAAAGCAGAAAATATAATGGGATAGTGGGTTTTATCTTTGTTATGCTGGAAAATTATTTGAACTGGATTCAGAGGATGTGAGAAAGGAAATTGAAACACTTTTCAAGGTGACATTGGAGCTGAGAAACCACTGCAGTGTTTGTTTCTGTATCATTGACAGAGGTGGCACTTGGTGACCCAGTCTTTGCAAAACTCTGATTACCCTTTATATTTTATATACCCTTTATATTCTCTACTTTAAAAATGCACTTACCTTTCAAAAGGTCAGACAGGACAGTCCATGAACAGGATGTGTCATAGCTGAGATAGGCAAAAAAATAGGCATTTACAATATGTGCTTCCATTAAAATTACCTGCAGGTGTAGGGCAGGGTTTGAGACAAACCAATCCTAATTAAGCTACTGCTGGTAGTACTGCTGTATTGTCAAGTTTTTAAATTGTGATAGTTGAATTTCCCTAAGTTTTCATTCTGAGAATACCTAGTTGGCATTTTAGAGGTGTACTCCTTTACTATGATTCTGCTTCGTGTGGAATAGTTACCACCAAGTACACTAACCGAGAATTGGTGGACCTCCAAGTTTGGAGAATAAAGCAGTGCGATATAATTGGTCTGATTGTTAATTAGAAAAAACAACCAGGTGATTTTACGAAGTCTAGTGAGGCTGAAACTGTATTCTCAATTTTTGATTTACTCAATGTATTTTAAAATACAGTGGTGTTTGTTATTATAGGGATATTACCCAAAACAAAATAACAGGAACCAAAATTAAGCTGTGTTTTCCATGTGTTCCTATAGGTGATTTTACAGGTAGTTTGGACTTGCTTAAATTAGAAATTAGATCCTTAATGATTCAAAACTACAGTGAAGTTTTTTCATACTTAATGAATTCTATACATTTAAATAGAAATACAAAAGTTAGATGTCTGGGCTAAATATGTGGGGTTTTTTAATGGGGTTTTTTTTGTGTGTTTGTTTTGGGTTTTTTTCTTCCCACTGGTAGTGAGCCTAAGTCTGCTGTGGGTTTCCACATATTTTCTTTTACAGACATAAAGCCACAATGTTTATTTTTTAATTTCTTTGGTGTATGTGCTGTGTTACTCTGAGTCGTGGTTATTAATTGACAGATGAGTTACTCTATGATGGCACTTAAAATGCACAACATGTATTTCTGAAAGCAGTCGTTGCTATAGCAACTTTCTAGTAGGTCACTGGCAGTGTTGTGTGTGAGAGTGTGTGTGCGTGTGTATGATTTAGCTGTTAATGCAGACTAATACTGATAGAAAAATGAGATATGTGAGAGTCAGTAAGAAAGTAGCCCTTCCCCCCCTCCCCCCAAAACCAGGGTAAGGTAATTTTGTAGAGAAAATGCTTACTTAGTATATTGCATGTATTGGGAAGAAACTGGCTATCAACTGCTATAATTAGATGTTTTCTTTCTACTTATGTGAAGATTATAAAAGAAAAAGCAAGCAACCAAATTTCCTAACTCTTATTCCACTTTTGCCTTGACATCTTTATAGAATTTAGTTAGGAAAGGAATGTGGAGTCAGTTGGTCCAAAAGCAATATGTTATATTTATTGAGCATAAAGATCTATTTTTTAAAAGTACATCTATATTATATGCTGGAAGTGAACATTCTGAGGAACTGCTTCTTTTTTTTTCTGGATTTGTAGTATCTTTCAGCAAGGTGCAATGCATTTCCACAGCACTTTAGTCCAACGTAGTCTGGTGTTCCCATTCGCTCCCGGCTGCTCCCATCTCTTCCCTAGCACTCGTCTGTGCTCATGTGAACAAGTAGTGAGCTGCTTCAGGGGGCTGGTCCAGATACAAACAACTTGAAAATTATTTTTAAAATTGCTAGATGGTTTTCCGAATTGTGTAAACAGGCAGAAAGCCACATACCAGTACAGCTACAGGAGAGGGGAACCTTGTAGCTGCAGTTCAGGTACTGACAGAGTATGCAGATGGTACAGATGGTGATTTTCAGAGAGGCTATTTCCCACTGACTTTTGGTTTTAGTTTGCTCTCAAATAAGAATAATGTGCAGAGGCCTCTTCCCAGTTTATTTGCATTGGTATTCTTCTCTGAAATAGCTCTCTAATATGGTTTATGGTTTTATGGTTTTTAAAATAGCATTATCTTGCTTTAATTAGAGAGCATTCAGGTCTTTTAGAGTGATCAACCTATGACCAGGCCATTATTTTTGGTTTTGAACCCACATTGCCTTAATTTACATTAGAAGATTAGTGATTTAAGGTAACACGTTCTAGATTATGATAAATGAAAATAATGTCAAGATGAGAGAATATTTCACAATACTGTGATTCACTAGATTTTTCTCAAATTATAGTGTTGTTTAAAACGAAGTATAACAATGTGAAGTTTGTTTTGTGGGACTCGCTTGGTCTCCAGAAGGAATGAACAAGCCATGTTGCATTTGCAGTTGAATCATTATGATAGAATTGTTCTGCTGTCCGAGTGGCAGCAGTGAGAGATCATGGTAAGAAGTGGAGGGAGGACAACATTACTTGAGCTGCTTCCTACCATTTCTTCCATTGTTTCCTGTCCCTATGTCAGTGGTTTGCTGAAGGCCAGACCAGTATCAAAGCTGCCTTTAAAGGAAGGAGCCAGAATGTGTGGCCAGGACTGCAAAAGAAAATCTCTGTCCATGTTGTAGTCTTTTTTTCCTGCTGATATGCAGTTAAATTCTCTGTGTTGTAAGAACTTGTTTTGTGCAAGTGCTAAGTGTTGATTTAACTCCTGGAAAAAAAACCCAACAACTTTCTTGACATTTTTAGTATATAAATTATTGTTGAATGCTTTATTAAATGTACTTGTATGTACTGTGGACTCTGAAGAAGCTTGCCCTTAACCTTGCCTTAAGGGTGAAGGCAGTGCTTTATAGATTAATGTTTTAATTTGTTTGAATAATTTGGAGCGAAATGGAAGTAGGATGAGCTACAAGAAAAATTAAAGCTTGACTCTTCTTCATTTTCTGTAAGGATAGTTCCTAGAGGAAATGTGTTCCCTTATTTAACTCCTCAAGTTACAATTTTCAGTTAGAGCTTATTCTTATCTCATGGGAGTTGAGTCTGTTTAAGGAAATACTTCAGAATATTTCCACTCTTGCACTTGGGGCCTGACAGTTTCAAGTATCAGTTACCATATGTATTTTTATTTAACTCTGTAAAAGGTACTGAAAATTGTCTTCCTACCTTTCTGAAGTGTGGAAGAAAGTCTCTGCAAATTCTGGACCAGCTGCTGGAATTGCCCCTTACTGGAGAGTCTCAGCCTCTGGTGATGCCATTTCCTCTCTTCTGGAGTTTCTGTCAAGTTTTGATTGTTTTTTCCAGCAGTGCCTAAACAACTCTGCTTTTTGTACTTTCAGTGTCTTGTATTTCATGGTAGAGGTAAGACAGTTTTTCTTTTCTAGGCTAGAGGGGTTTTTTTTCTCCTCTCATCTGTTAATTTTCCTTTTTTTTTTTTTTTCTTCTTGGCCTCTTACCATGAGGGATTGCAAGGCTGTGTACATCTAAGCAGAAGGCTCCTGTTAACAGGCCTGTTGCAGACCATCACTGTAACTAAGCATGGAATTCTACAAGTAAGAAGTGTTTTTCTGAGATGCTGAAGATAGTGTGATGCTCCAAACACTGACATTAATTTTGCCACTCTTCCTGTGAATGTAGCTGTTACCTTCCACAGACTCTGAAACCAGCCAGATACCCTGAATCCCCAAACATGTTTTTAAACAAGTTGTATGTATCAGGATTCCAAGGTGTTCCTTGACCCAGCTGTTGCTGGGTCCTTTGGAGATGTTGGTTAGTGCAGCTCTTGTAGATAGATTCCCAGTTTCATCTGTTAACTTGTTTTCTACAAAGCATCTTGGTGCAGCTACTCTGTATGTCTATTGATAGTTAATCTTTAATTTCCTTTCTCAGCTCACAATTGAAGTTAACTATCTTGAGGGATTGGAGCTGGGGAGGAGGTTTGGTTGTTTTCTGTTTCTTTGTTTTTTGTTCTTTTGAGTTTTTTTTTCAATGTCAAGGGCAAAGGGTTGCTTTTTGGGTTATTAGAAAAGCCCATGTTCTAGCTGTCTAGTACCACAAGGTTTCCTTTCTGGGTATCTTTAGAAGAATAAACCACTCTGCCAGTTCATGCTGGAACCAGGCAGTCATTGCCACTGTCATGGAGCAGTTTTTATCCACTGGAAACCTTTTCAAGTGAGACAAGATCTCTTTTTCTGTCTCTTTTAAGTAGTCCATTTTGGCTAAGCTTTATCTGAGCTATTTCATGAAGCCCAACAGCTGCATTAATCCAATGAACTGTTTTGGTAAATATCTCCCAGATCAAAAACTCTTCCTTATCTTGGAGAAAGGACTGCTGTCAGTGTTATGGGGAGAAAGCACTTTTGACTGTGAGGCTTTGTAGTATGTGGAACAACAGCACAAAAATGAATGATGCCTGCTTTGACATAGTCACACTATTTCTGGTTTTTTTGTCATTTTCTTGTCTAAACGTTCAGAAATAAAGGTATTCCTGTATGTCTGTAAGCAATGCAAAATACAGTATTAAAAAGGAAAAAGGAACACTAGTGTTTGCTACTTACAGTCTGAGTATCCAAGTAAATTGTTGATTGTTTTACAGTTTGAGTTGTCAGTCTGTCTTCAAATATATATGTTTGTAATGAGTTGAGGAAAAACTATCTTAAAGGGTGGAGCTGATAAGTTGTATGGTGAGTGGAGTTAGCAAAGCCTGTTCTGGCAATCCTGTTCTGTTCCTTACCATAGTAATGCCTGTAGTTTCCCAGTGTCTATGCAGACTGCCCACCCTCTGTGTACACCTCTACTGCAGCACTGTGCACCTCGGTGCCTTCCCTGGGCGGGGCAGAGCAGGACCTGTGGGCAACTGGCTTCAAGCTGCCTGTCTGATAAATGGGATAAGGAGTAGCTCTGCTGATCCTGGTCCCTGCCTCCACTCGCACAGGAGCACTAGGTTCTGCTAGTGCTTATTTACAGAAATACCCATCCTTCTGTCATATCTGTCAGCATTTGGCAGTGTGTTCAAAAATTGTCAAGAGATGGAGGGCAAACAGCCTGGTTGGTTGTGAAGTCCTTGGGAAATGATGCTAAATGAGCTTCTTGTCCAGCTCACATATTGGCCTCTCTGTTCTTGCCTCTCCTCCTTGTATTTCAGATAAGGCTTGTCTGTTTTTTCAGTTTGTCCAGTTTGGAACTGGGCTCTCAACTGGTTTCACACAGTGCAGTTATCTTCTTCCATTTGTACAGTCATCATTCCTGTATCTTGAGCAGTGAACTAACAATGAAAGTGATACTATTTTTTCAAGCATTTTTTTCTCCAAGAAAGTTTCCATTTTAGTGGATTTACTGTGGTGTGCAAGACATTTTTAAGTGGGAAAGAATAGACAGTTTCATTCCTTCCTGATTCTTCCTAGGGTTGTTGACTAATAAAAAACCCATTTCAACGCTTAAATGTTTTTCTTCAGGATTATTTACCGAGCTAAAATAGATCTTGTTCCCGGGTGCAAGTTTGATTCTACCCTTGTTATATTTGCATTTTGGACTATTGCAGAACTATTTTCAATTTTACATATTATTTGATAATAACTTATCTCCCATCTCCTTTTGTAGTTTCATTGTTTTTCTTGTGACTGGTGTGTCAGGGAGGTCATTAGGGAACACTGGTGTGTAGCCAGTGTCATTTAGCTTATCTTTAATTTCTTGAGTCCTTTGATTCCTTTTTCCCCCTGGTGTCACAGTCCACATCAGCAAAGGCTTGTAGGCACAGGTGATGTGGTTTTTTTAGGTTGGTTGGCATTGCTGTGAAAAAGTAGATAAGCTTCTAGATCAAACATTTTTTAGCCTGTAATAAAATCAAAATCCTCAAGTACAGTACAGGTGGAAAGCAATTAATTGCTGAGAGCTCTGCTGCAGTGGGGGGAGGATACTGAAATCAGTGTTGCCTTTGGGGAAGAGAGACAAGTTATAGGGATGGAGGAAACGTGTGTAATAAAATCACTTTCCCTTTTGAGTCAATTACTTCAAATGGTTGTGAATTTGTAATTGCTACCCACGTGGTTCCTAAACCTTTAGGAAACAAGAGTGAGAACTTGGAAATGAAAATAATTTTGTTCTGCTGGTAAATCATTACTTCAGGGTTTGCTGCTATTGGTGCTGTTATTTTTCACCCGTGTAGTTTTGAAGAAGTCATCCTGGGGCTTTGGTGAATCATGTTAGTCTGGGATCTGTGGGTTTGGGTTGGAATTTTGATTGCAGTATGAGGCATTTATGGTTACTGGGGAAACGTGTTTTCAAGGCTTTTTATTTTTAGCTCCAATGTGTTTACAAGTGTCCATTGGCAAAATATGCTTCTCACAGGTTTGTTGTGGTGATTGGGTCGTCTTATGATTGGAGGAAGGGAGGGAAGTGTTTCAAGGTATGTTTTTCCATAACTGAATAGCTGATAGAAGATGTGAGCTGTGTCATTGGTAATGGTGTACAGTCATCAGCAGTGGATGTTGGAGGGCGTTTCAGTGGTGTTTGTTCAGCTCGTTAAAATGTTGCTGTAGTTTTGTGAAGCTGTGTCTTTAGGGAATGTTCTCTTTGGATAGGGGAAGAGTGCAGTGATGAGTGTCCTCACATCACACACTGCAGTCCTTGATACTCTTCCTGGACATTATGGCTTGTTTGAATCTGACGTTGTTTTTGTGACAGTAGGTGTGTTAGCATGGTACACAGGAACCTGACAAGAGCATAGGCTCCGGGAACAGTTTCACAGAAAGTGGTTGGTATCACACATGAGATGACTTTGAAAGAGCATGAGTTTTCAGACTAAAAAAATAGATGTCATCTGTGTGTTTTGGGAAAAGACTTGTTTATAGCTTTAGAATCTCTTTTCTTAAGTAAGCCCATGAGGATTTCAGGGTATTAATTGGTTTGTTCCAGTGCCTTTAGAACAATGAAGTGTCAGGTTTAGGATGGATTGACGGTATTTAGCCATTTACAGATTATGGAGTTACTCTTTTAAGTTCTTGTCATGGCTTAGAGTCAGGGCAGCCCTCAGATTGATAACAGATGCTCTCTTTTACCCCCCCTCCCTCCCCAGAGGGGAAGAGAAAAGGAATAAGGGGAAGAGACTTAGCAATTAGAAAAGGAAACTAAAACAGCTTTAATGAAAATAATAATGGAATATATACCAATAAGTTCAAAACCAGTACTGAACCCAACCCCCTGATGGTAATTAAATCACTGTCACTGATGCTGTGCAGACGGGAGCTGTGTTCAGAGGATGGATTCTGACACTGGCTTGAGGAACAGACTGATAAGGATCGAAGGCAGAACAGAGTCCTCCTTGGTCCTTTGAAGACGAGAGCCCCACAAGAGAGGAAGAAGAAAGTGACAACAACTCCCAGAGAACTCTCAAGATTCCAGAGCTTTATATACAAGTTATGACGTCTATAGGCTAGAATACCTCACTGGTCAGGTTGGTGTCACCTGTCCTGGCTGCTCCTCCCTGCAGGTACCGCCTTTCATTTTCTGTACCCCACAATGTGATACAAGATCCAGTAGCGGCCTTGATCTGCATTCCAGTCCTCGATGTAGTATTAAACCTGAGGTGTTAACACTCCTAGAAGCAGAAATTGCCTGGAAAAACATGCTGCTAACTTCAGAAAGTGCCATCAGTGAGAAGGACTGAGTTGAAAAGTAAAATCACTAAACAGAATTTGTTCTGTTCTCATTCAAACCAGAACAGTTATTAAGGCAAAATACAGTATCACAGCATGCCTCGGTCTTTACTTCTAAGTACTTTGCCTTTGCCTCAGTCTTTACTTCTAAGGTCAGCTACCAGAAGTCCCAGGTCTCCAAGACCACAGATGAAGCCTGGAGGGAGGAAGTTCTTTCCTCAGTTGAAGAAGCTTGGGTTAGAGATCAGTTGAGCAAACTGGACATGCACAAGTCTATGGGCCCTGATGGGATACACCATCAAGTGCTGAGGGAGATGGCAGAGGTCATTGCTAGACCACTCTCCATAATTTTTCAAAGGTCCTGGAGAACAGGAGAAGTGCCTGAGGACTGGAGAAAGGCCAATGTTGTCCCAATCTTTAAAAAGGGCAAAAAGGAGGACCCAGGTAACTACAG
>JAOEGS010000554.1:0-15592 GCA_025447755.1 Corythornis vintsioides | reverse complement strand
GTGAATAGCTGAATGCAATTACTTTTTTGAGATGTCAAGAACACCTTAGTAACGTAAGCCAAATGTACCATTCAGATTTTATTCTTCTTCTGTTTTTCTTCTGAAAAAAATTCAACTGACTAATGAAACTCCACACTCCTGTTTTTATTTGAATTGCCCAAATCAATAGATTGAAGAGAGCACCTACCTGCAGGTAGTATATATTGTCATTGTATATGCTTCCTGCATCATAGATCCTGTATTACAGAACTTGGATATTTAAATTACTCTTAAGTGCTGTACTTCATCACACCTCAGTTTTATCACAATACATGTTGACTTTTATTATACTAAAGCATTCCTGGCATGCATATATAATTATTTTTTTTTTCCAACTTGGAAACTAGGTTCATCTGCAAGCATCACCTCAGCTCCTGCTGCTACAGCAAAAGGCCTCCTTCAGGTAACCAGAAACTAGGAGCAGTTTTATGCTCTATTGCTGCAGTTACTTTCAAAATTAATCTCCACTATTTTCTCCAGGTTGCACCTACATCATCGAGCATAACGCAACAGATGGAAACTTCTAATGGGAGCGAGAAGGCAAAGACTGTAACTTCGTCTGCACACACAGATAACGTAATGCAGCTATCTACAGCAGATGGGGTGATAAATAACCTTCAAAGGGATGACTCTCTAGACTCTGGTTCCTATGGAAAACAGGCTGAAACTCATGATAGCAGTACACCAGCCAAAACTATTGGCAGGTTTTCAGTAATCAGCACGCAAGATGAATTAACTTTAACAGCACCACACTGCTTAAGGTTCTCAGCACCCCCAGACGTCTATTTGGATGAGCTGCCTTCCAGCCCTGATCTGAAGACAGCTGTCCGGCGGGTGCAGACGGCCTCTTCTGTCGATGTCCTCTGTGACCAGGGTTCAAGTGATTCTGCTGATGAACCTTTCCATCGTCAGTCGGCTGCTGCTACCCAACTGTCCCCCCCGAGCAGTAGTGCAGCCACTGACTTAATTAAAAAAGCAGCTGCTTTTCTGCAAAGGTCTGGCAAAGCTGGCTCACCAGGCCTTGATTCACCTAACGGGCAAGGATCAAAAATTCCTACCATCAACATCACATCTTTCCACTCGCAGTCATCGTACATGAGCAGCGACAACGACTCGGAATTTGAAGATGCAGATATGAAGAAAGAATTGCAGAACCTGAGAGAAAAGTATGTCACGTTTGCAAGCAGTGCTAGCAAAGCTTGTGCTAAGATATCTGGGCAGATCACTGTGGTTTTCATAGCTGTGAGGAGTAAACTGGTTCTGGGAAAATTAGGCTTCACTAGGACCCTCCCCCAAATGTCATACATAGCTTTATGCATCACTTTATTAATTTAGAATAATAGTTTAATATCTTCTTGAAACCCCAGAACAATTCTGCTGTGATGTCCAGTTTCCTTGCTAAAAAACTGTGTTGGTGTGGTAACAAACAGTAGCACTTGTATGTGATAGGAGGTTCCTTTGTGGATGCTATTTAAGACAGCATAAAAATAACCTGGGTGCCTGCACTGGCAGCTGCCAAAGCATTCTCTTTGTGCCCTCCTCTGCACGGGTGATTTAGTCTATTGGGTCTAAAATAGTCTAAAACTAATATCTGTCAGGCAGGTTATGACCCTCACTTCACCTCACTGAGGTGTCAGTTCAGCCTTGGGAAGAAGCTGGCTGAGCCTGGCAAGAGCCTGTCATGCTGCCAATACTGAGAGCCAGCTTCTTTAAATTCAAACTTTTCTGTCTTTCTTTTCTGGGAGATGATGGGTAAAAACTAGCATTGGATGATGTTTTAACAAAAATGTTAAAATTTTATCTGACGTTACAAAGGTTTTATTCAACATAGATAATGCATCTTTTTTTTTAAACAAATATTTTTTACTACAAAGCCTTTAAACTTGATTTTATGCCATCATGAAATCTGCATTATAAATAAGGTAGTGATTCATGTGGCATTTTTGTGGGAAGCACTTTTGGTTTTTTTCATGTTAAGCTCCTTCAAACTGATGTACATGCCTTGAGACTTAAATTTTTTGAAACCACTAGCTTGAAGAGAGAAATTCTTCAATAGTTTGAGTTCTCTCAGGTGTCAAAATCAGTTGTTTTTACTGAGGATGTTGATCCTTTTTAGCTTTCTAGGATACTGTCTTTTAAGTGAATATTTGAGAAGTCAGTCACCACATTTGCCACGTAGATTGTTATAGCTTCACATGATTTTGGATGAGCAGGTGATTATTTTCTAAGTGAAGGCTGTTTTGTTGTTTGCCTTTTTTAATAACTAATTAAGCTGTCAAGATGTGATGCTTTATCAAATACAGTGCTAGCAGAGTTCTTTATTTTTTTATGCTTAGACATATGAAGGAAATTGCTGAACTTCAGACTCAGCAGAAGAATGAGATAGAGGCACTGTATATTCGCCTAGGGAAACCCCTTCCTCCCAACCTGGGCTTCCTTCACTCAGCCCCACCAAGCAGCCGTCGACGAAGAACCAGCAAAAATAAATTGAAAGGTGGAAAACTATTAAACCCTCTGGTCCAGCAGCTCAGGAGTGGAACATCAAGCACAAGTAGGTACACTAGGTTGCTTTCCATTTGCCTGTTGTTCATGTCCATTGTGGTTCTGCTGTGTAGTTGCATGGACTGAAGAAAGGCACTAATTTTTTATTAGTTTTAATACTGTGACTCAAGTATGCATATTGCAGTTTTTTTAGGACAGGCCTATTCCAGCTGCCCAGTGCTGAACCATATGTATCTTCTCTGCATCAGTTATGATGCTTGGCAGAGAAACAATATTCCACTTCAGTTTGGAATGCATCCTTGTTACATTTTCAAATCCTTTCTTTAAATTCAGTTCATTGATATTTATATTCACGTCCTAGGTGCTGTTATCCTCTTATTGATTATGTACTGTATCTTGCTGTATAAGAAAAAAAGATTGGATTGAATTTGCTTCCCCAAAGGTTGGGAGGTGAAAATAGTTATAAATAAATCTCCTGATGGATGCTTTGACCATCTTATTTAGTTTGGGATTTTTGAAACAGTAGTACGGTCTTGAGTCATCTCCTCTTTGGAAAGTAGAATGATAGAATTCAAATGAGAAATGTTGATATACCCCTATTCTTCCTCTATCTGTTTCTTCCACACAATGTAGAATATAATGTGAGTAATTTTTCTTAAGCTTGTTTCATGCAGTAATTTCAGGAGCAGCACATCCAGCATTAACCCTGTATTTCAAACCTGGTAGCTTATGTTCTCAAAGTCACTGCACCAGAGATCCACTTGGGATTTCACTGCATCAGTCTTAATTGTTGTTTTGAAGGTTTTTGTTTTTAGTTAAGAATTTCAGCTGAGATAGGAAAAGTAAAGATTCAGAGGCAAGATGTTGTGATCCTTCCTGAATCTCAGTATTCTTGCCTAGGGGAACTGAATCAGTGTTCAGTGCCTTGTACCTCTAAAGCTGCTGCTTGGCTGATGTGCACAGGTTTTACTTCTTTTCCTTGTGATGAGGTATTTTGAATATCTCTTACCACTGGTCTATTCATTTTCCAGTTTGCTCTTGGGTTCTCTGTAGCCACTTTTCCCTGTCTGTTCACAAAATCACATCTGTCTTCACTCACTGATCTTGGCTCATATCAGTGTGCTACCTTAGTCCAAGGAATTTAAGTTTATTTCTGCATAAAATGTCCCAATTTTTAATAGATTTTTTTTTTCTTATTACCTTCAGTCAGAGAACATAGATCTGCTGCTGCTTTAGTGCTTGCTTTCCTTCATGTATATCTGCTATGTTATTTGCATTATTTTTTTTTTTGAGGCACTGTGTAAAATTCACATTATCTTTGAGAATTTATATTCATGCTTGAGTCTTCTCATCCTAATCTTCCTAGGTCTTTTCTCAGGGATCAGTGGTAGACACTTTATTATACAGTTACTGGAATAATTGTCATTTTGACTATTAGATGCTTTTACTGATAAATCCATGTAACAAATGATATGCAAATACAAAGGTATTCTGGCAGTAAAGCCTCTTTACCTGAGATATCCATTTAGCTAGATCTGTAGATACAGATATTTATATATAGACTTTGTGTCTTTGCAGCAACTTTTTATTTCTCTCCATTTGCTTGCTTTCACCTTTCATGTTCGAGAGCAAACCTACATGTTCTGCTCAGTCATTCTGTGTGTTCATCCTCCTACATAGGCACTTATGCAGCTCTCACTTCATTTCACCAGTGCTCCTTTTGAGGTCCTGACTCCAGCCTTTCTGAAAAACACAGAAAGGAAACTGTAAAAATGAAACCTACATCATAAGCTTCTTGGAGAAAATGGATCAGGATATGTAGATTATTTTCTGTTATCCATAAAATTTGTGCTTCATACAGAATTGTAAACTGCTGTTCCCTATGGTGGCAAAGTAAGAGTTATTTTGAGACCTGGGATTTTATTCAGTGGTTTGCTAGCATTTGCTGTTGCATGTCTTTTGTTTGTTTGCTCTTTCAGGCAATCTTTCAGACTCTAAAGACTCACCCCACAAAGAAACAACTAAAGCTCAGCCTGGATCTCCTGAAGCAGCAGTAACTTCCCCTGCATCAGCCACCTTTGGGAAGGCTGTTCAGACACAGCAGCCATGCTCTGTCAAAGCCTCTTTGTCTTCTGACATCTGCTCTGGCTTAGGCCCTGAAGGAGGTGACGTGAACGCAAGCTCTGGCCAAGGTGATTTTTTCATACCAGCTGTTCAGCATGTCTTCCAGCACATGCTAAAATTAGTTTGCTTCCCTTATGCTTGAACTTTTTAGGAGTGGATTTCACTTCTAGAGATGTAGGAACATGAACCCTTAACAATCCCAATTACTTACGCTTTAAAATCACTGCAGTATAGTCAGAAGAATAAAAGGATCTTACCAAGTGGTAAGAATCAACACCCAAGAAAGGGATGCTAATTTTTTAGGACGGAAATACTGTTTATTTTTGCCAGAAGTGGCTTCATATTAACACCTTTTCTGGAGTCTGCCTTACCGATTGCTGAGGAAAAAAAAGAAGGGAGAACAAAAAGACATAGGACAGGAGATTGTTTCCTGCAGTTAATTTTGGTCTTTTTCTTAAGGCACTTGATTCTGGTAGACTGAGATTTCCTTATTATAAACTAACAAAGCATTTTGACTGTGAGGAGTTAAAAATAAAGAGGAAAAAAAAATCAAAACAAAAACCAAAACCAGAAAACCAAGTTATGTTTCCTTTATCTAAGGAGTTAACTTTGTGCATGATTTTGGAGTGCCAGCTAAAGGACTATAGATTGGCTGTGTTCCCCAGTCCCTGACCTCTGATACTTCTGTGTATTGCACAGCTCTGTAGGCTTTGACTGATCTTGTTGCCATGCATATTGGAAGTTATAATGATGATTAAAATACCTTCCTCTCATTACACATCCTGCCAAACTAATCTGCAAAATACCTACCTGTTCTCTTCTGCTGTTATTGCATCTTTGTGTACAGTCAATTAACTTACTCCTCTTGGCAAAGTTAAAATGGAGATGTGGATGTTTAACTAACAAAGCTGATTTGACTGATGGTATAGGACATCTGATCACAGCTACTTGTACTTTATAAGTGTCTTTGTTTTCTTCCCTTTATATTCATTTGCAGGCTGGACGGTTTTCCACCAAACGTCTGAGAGAGTGACCTATAAATCTAGTAGCAAACCTCGTACCAGATTCCTCAGTGGACCTGTGTCTTTGTCCATCTGTTTGTATTTGTTCTTTTGTATTTTATCACAGTCCATCTTTCTTTTACCCCCTTTTTCCAATTCCATGTTTTATATCTCTAATATGTTTGGCAGGATGCCCCTTTTTCTAAACCATCTTTTCTTTCTTTATACCTTTCTTTTAAGTAATCATCATGAACACACCATATTTATATTATTTTTCCATATAAAAGCTTTTTTTGCACTGCTTTTGGCTCGTGCCTGGGCACCAAAAGCATGTGTGGAAGATCTCATCATTTATTATATAGCCTTATGGTAAATTTTACCCTGGACTTATCAAAGCTTTTGTACTTTATGTGATTTATGTTGAAGTAATTTTATTTGCAATGTGGCAAATATACATGTCTGCTGTCCCGGTTCCAGCGACAACAAAAAGAAATCCATCCTTCTGTAGACGAATGGTCTCTTTCACACATGTTTGGACTCTGAAGACATGCATGTAGCAAGCTGATACAATACTAGAAGGTCACTGAAGGGTATAACTTCCATACAAGGGCTGTATTTACACAATATACAGTACTGTTTATATCCACTCTATTTTCTTTAAGTTTTATTCCCTGCTCTTTGCATGTGGAGATGCTGAGACAATAGTGCTCCAGCTAGTTCTTTCAAAATCTGCTTTCTAGGTGCTCTTTTCCCCATGCATTCACTTTAATTACTTTAAGTGAGCAATTTTTTTTATATACTTGTAAGTAGCAGGAAAATTGGTTACTCCAAGGGAGAGGACCATCAACTTCTTTTATGTAAGCTGATCTGGCTGAAGCACTTTACTCAGTTTATTTTCTTATGACCTTATGTGACCTCAGAGATGAAGTCAATTAGCAGTTCATCAAAGCATAAATAAGTGAAAAGCAATATTGGATTTTCAGATGATAGTTTGAAATGGATTTCTAGGACCCAGTATTTTTTGTTTCAAATAATTGTGCACCTGCTATTTGTACCCTATTTGTATGACTTTTACAATAATTGGCAATTCAACCAAATGATATCAAGCTATTTAATTAAAAAATTAAAACCTTTTTACCCAATCATATATGCTGCTTTTTAGGCAAACAGATTTTGCTTGTACAATAAAGATATGTTGTGCTGAACAGGTACTATAGGCCACTTACATATAACATTAGAAAAGCTAATAATGTTCTCGAGAAAATGTTTAGTTAACAAACTGTTCATTTGCATTAATATTGGATCTCCCATTGGAGTTCTACATTGCTCATCATTATCAAAGTGGTACAGATCAAAGGCACAAGACCACTCAAATACACTCCTCCTAATTTTATGAATAAACAATACTTTAAAATTTAATCTTGATTTTTTTTTTTGTTTGTTTGTTTGGCATCCCTGAAAGTCTGAGCACTCAGGTTCTTGAAAACTAATAGTTACTGCTCAGCATACTGAATTTATAATCATGCACGTTTTTAATTACTATTGGAAGTAGTGAGACAATTTTGCATGCAGAGATTTTTTTTTCTGAGAACCTGAGGGGAATTCTCAGTTCACAAATTTTCCCATTTGGTATCATAATGGACATAGTAGTTTCTTCTTCTGCACGTGTAATTCCCCAGAAGTTGTTTCATTAATCTTTCACAGAATTACTATTCAGTAGGGTGCAAAAAGACTGGGAGATGGCAATTAAAAACCAGCATATTAAAAATGTTTGGGTGCATGGATATTGTGAATGAAACCAAGGGAATATGTAAATCCTTAAAATCGTGAAGTTTCCCGATGCTTAAATAACTCAGCACGACTTAATTGCTTTCTGTTCTCAGCCCATATGCTCCCTTCTTGGTTTCTTCTGGGCGAAGCATTTGGAGAGGAGTTTCACACTCCCCCATTTTGAGTCATATGAGGAGATGGACGGAGTTTCAGGCACTTAACCCTGACACATACATCCAAAGTCACCGCTGCTCAGAGAGTGCAGCTTAGCTTCCAATACTGCTTATCACTCACGTGGCTAGAGAGTTTTCCAGAGCTGAATTACTGGTAGATTATGATGGGAATAGGAGGTTATTTTAGCTTGTTTTCCCAGTGAGTCCACTAGGTTGGTAGCATGCATGTGAAAGGATGAAAATGGGGCTGCAAGCAGCAGGGATTGGGACTGCTGCCAGAAGGATGTACAGCTGGTGGTTCCATCAAGAAGACTTGAACATGGGCCTCAGGAAAAACAGTGCTAGGTGATGATGATGAGAATGATGAGGATGATGATGATAGGAATGCCAGCTGTCTCTTGCTCCACTCCCTCAGGAAGAGACATGAGTTGACCCAGCATGCAGGCAGAGCTACATGTGTGGACTAGGTACATGTTTGCATCAGGCTGGATGGGGTTCTGAGCAGCATGATCTAGTGGCAGGTGTTGGAACTATATGATCTTGAAGGACCCTTCCAACCCAAACCATTCTGTAATGCTGAACTTTGCTGAATACTTGAGCAAGAAGAGTGAGTGATGGAGACAGGCAGTGAGGAATGGCTGGGTGTAGGAGGCTGGGATGTGGCTGTCCAGTGCCAGCAGCTCAGGGATGTGCCCGGGCAGTTCAGGGTCCTGGGCTTATCCCACAGCTCAAGGTTTTGCCTGGGATTTTTTATTTGTTTGAGAGCTAGTGGGAAAAGCTGTGCTGGATTTTCAGAAGTGCTCTGAATCTATACTTTTGATAAAGGAAAACCAAGCCTTTGAGGAAGTTGGTTATTCCAGAGCAAGGCTTGTACTTAATCATCAGACAAATTAACAGCATGCTTTTAAAAAGAGTTGTTCAGATGTAGCAAAGGTAGTTTTACCACACATCTTTGCCCTGGTTACAAGATCCATCAAACTTGGAGACTTTCAAAGTGTTATCCAAGAATTGCTTTTTGGTCTGCTCCTCATGTCCAATATTAACTTGCCTTTTCTGCTTTTCATAGAATCAAATATTTTTTGATGGGCTTCAGCATAATTTTAGCCTGAGCTCCTTCCCTGGGTTAACTTGCAAGGGTATTTTAGGGAAGAGTTTCTGCTGATTGTGAGTGGAATTTTCAGAAGCTTCAGGTGGCTTAGTCTTGTAATCTTGTGATTTTTGTCAGGTCTGTAGTAGTTAATATATTGTATGTGCATGTGTGATTATGGAAATGGTCTAACAATTTATTGCCATTTCAATTTTATTTTAGCTTTCAAACTTTTTGGCAGGTGTTGGAATGCTAAAATGGGACAGTGGATTTTTTTCTGTCCTGTATTATATAGTATCTTCTGAATTTCTCAAATAGGAAATCTGAAATTGGAGATAAAACACCTTCCTGAACTTCTGCAGTCCTAGATTAAATCTTAATTGTGATTCATCTTCTTAATTTCACAGCTATTAAACACCTTGGTTTTTAGATGTAATACAATTAATCTGGTGAATTAGGTTTACCAAGTGCATTTTTAATTGAATTTGCATTTAAAACCAGTCATAGCTAATGATTATCAGTCCCTGTTTCAAGCACTATCACCACTTAGATAATGTTTCTCATCTGCCAAGCAACATGCTGAAGTGATACACTGGAAGAAACAGCTCTCTTTTTGGTGATTAACTGTCCTGAAATATTTTCCTTAACGCAGATTCCACTCACACGGGTATTTAGTGAATCTGTCCAGTATTGCTGTCCTCTGTCACTTCTCTGTACTTGTGGGGGCCCCAGGTTTGATGTGGCACCCGAGGTGCATATAAACTTGTAACTTGGTTTTCAGGAAGCAGAGGGGTTGGTGATTAAACTTTTTTACATGCATTTGAGCACGTACTGTAGTCAGCTGCCTGCTTTTATTTTTTGCAGGCTTTTCATTTGCATACATATTGTGCTAAATGCTACCTATGGCTACATGCAGAAATGCTGCAGGATAGTTAAGAAAAATAGCATTCTGGTATTACTGCCACTCGTGTTTCTGTAATGGGAGTTGCTAGGTAACTTTGAGATAGGCAAGGTAAGGTATATCTGAGAGAAAAGAGAGGAAAAAAAAAATACACTGCAGATTACTGAGTTGTGATTGTGACTTGTATTTGTTATCCAGGCTTTGAGATGAGAAACTAAACTTGGTCATGCTTGCATAAGACATTACTGTAGTCATGTCCTACTGATTTTCCTGGAATAGAAACCGCGTTAAAGAAAATCTTTCAAAGCAATTCTTCTGTTCCTCCTCATACCACCCATATCAAAGCACAAACATTTCTTCTCTGTTTTTTTCCTCCCTCCTTTCTTTACTCTCTCTTCCTCAGTCTCTGACTGATGTGTCTCTTTTCTCCTTTGAAGACTCATTCAGAGCCTATGTCAACCTGGACCGCAGTCTCTGAGTTTAAAGCTGCATTTCTGGCACAGTAACATAAAGTATCTTCACTGGCTTGCTGTAGAGAAAAAAAATCACTTATCCTGTATCTTGCTTTTTTGCCCCACTCTGGTTTTGCTCATATTTTCAAGTGCTTCTTCACAATAAACTTGCCATGCCCCATGCCAGATACTCATCTCCTCCCATATCATGATAATATTCTTCTTACCAAGTCCAAAATACCTTTCAGGAAATTTGGCACTCAAATAGAAACGGTGCTTATGTCTGGCAAGATCTGACAGTCAAGTAGGGGTCTCGATATGCTTCTGGCACTCTAACTATCTATCCAACTGAATATGTAAAATCATGATGAAGGATGTAATGAGATAATGAAAAAAACCCCACATAGTTTGGTTATATAAAAACTCAGCTATTCTGCTGGATTATTTTTCTTCACTCGGACAAGACATAAGGGGAACTCGTTCAGGGTACTTTCAATTGAAGTTCAGAATCTCACATTTAGACATAAATCCTATTAAAGTATTTGGAAACAATTGGCCTCAGACCTGCAGAACAATGTATCTTTTTGGACTTGTAAAACAGGAATTTTCGGGTTGTTTTACAGTTTGTCTTTGCAGCCAGACTAGCTTGACTTGTTCCTGAAAGCATTTTTGGCATCCTATCACAAACTGAATTGACATCATTTCCTACATAAATAGAGTAGAAATCAAAATCTCCTATTAGGAAGCCAAGATGATTTGGAGTGGGGGGGGGGACGACAAAAAAAATAAGGAAAGAGGACCAAAAAAACTCCAAAACTACAAAAAACAAGCCCCTCCAACCCCCCCCCAAAAAAACCCAAACCAAATACACCTTTAAGTCATGGGAACCTTGCTTTTGGCATGCTGTTGTACTTCTCAAAGCTTCTGAATGGCTGCACATTAAGAAAGGTTTGAGCTGTCCAGTTATTTAGACTTCTCTACTCACCTGAACTGCTGACTTTGTCCTTTCTTGCATAATAACTACTTCTTGATTGCTTAAAAGTACAGAAGCTTGTCCATCAGATTTGTTGTGTTTAGTCTTACCTAATTCTGTGTGTCTTGTATTGTTTTACCTTGTAGGGTCCACCTTGAAACGACTATGTCTAGGCAAAGATCACAGTAGTAGTAACTATCCCATTTTTGTTTCTCAGTATTTCCTTCATGGCATGGGATGTTTTTTGCTCTTTTTTTTTTTTTAATTATTATTGTTTTTTTACTGAAAGCTAATTGATTAATACATAGAGCTGATGCACCTATACTGATATGAAATTAGACTGTATAAAATTGTGATACTTTCATAATAATGCATGTGCTGTGATGTCTTGAGAACCACGCATGCTGCAAGACAGTTGTGATATTCTTTCTGTGTGAGACTGTGCACGCATGTGGCGAGAAAACTGGATTCAGTGTTTGTCTTTCTGAAATACACACCTTTATATGACTGCAGTTCTCTGCTGGAGAATTTATAGTTTAAAACAATCTCATTCCTGTTGAGCTGCATGAAATATTAAACACCAGTTGAAGAGCTTTCCTGTCAAAATACTTACTTTTCTCACTGGTCCCTTTCCCCCAAGCAAAGGAAAAAGAAATGAGCAGTATTCACTTAGAAGTCATGTAGCAGGTTGAATGCATGATCATTTAAAGGTTATTAAGGTATTTTATATAAACATAGGACTAATTAGCTTACTTGGTTTTCATGGGCTGGTAACTGATTAACAGAAAAAAAGATGACTGAATGTTCATGTTTGCTTATATAATAATTTTACTGCAGTTTTATGAACTTTTTGCTTGGAGAGATGGTCTTTATTTCAAATCTTTAGCTATATCAAATATGTTAGCTGAAAAGTTACTTTATATTTTCTGCTTAGGTCAAATTCAAGCACCTTCAATTGCTGTTCTCTGCTGGTCTTGCTGTGTCAGACTTGTAGTTACCAACGCATTAAAAGGACAGATTATTTTTTTGCCTAGTTATTAATGAAATAAATGAACATATAAAATCAAATCTCTGTCAATACTCCTCCTCTCTGCTTTTATCTGTACCAAAAGTTTTGTACCTTTATCTTTGCCTGCAAAACTCCCATACCCACCTTTGTCCTCCTCTCTCCTCTTTCTTCTGTACATTCATGGTGCTGGTGGGGTTTGTTTAAAAAAAAAAATGCAGATAACAGAGCAAATGGTGCTGGCATCATCAAGAGAGACTGTGGGTTGCTGGAGGTTTTGAGGTGTATAGCCAACCCTACTTGTAACCTCTATGACAATTACATTTTTCCAGGAGGACAGTAAATTTATGCAAGTAAAATAAATGGTAAAATCATTTTTTAAATGCATGCAGTTTAAGCAAATAATATATCCTGCCTCCCACTCTCTTGTGGTGGTCTCCTCTGAAGAGACTTCATAAGCCTCAGGATGTCAGTGTTACTGGGACCACATTAATCTTTTCTAAGTCATCAATTACACCTAGAGAAGGTGGGCTCAACAGCCTAGTGGCTGAGGTGACATAATGGGATAGAAAATATGAACACATTGGACTTGGACCATTTCTTTAAGCAAAGGTGTTCCATAGAAAGGAGAGGGAGGGTTAAAAGTCTGAAAAGCCACCATTTGAGTTGCAGTAAATGAGAAACTGAGCAGCTAAGTGGTGAAGCAGAAATGCCATCATCAACTTTCTTTGTGTGTGATTTTCCAGGATCCTCGACAAACAGTCTCGTAACATGTCCTGAGCCCCTCCCACAATCAACCCTGCAGGTTCAGGCCAACAACAGTAACAACAAGAAAGGGACGTTCACAGACGACCTTCACAAGCTGGTTGACCAGTGGACAAGCAAAACTGTTGGAGCTGCACAGACAAAACCTTCCTTAAACCAACTGAAGCAGAACCAAAAAAGGCAAGACATGGAGCCAAAGGCTAATCCCATGCAAACACAGAATGAGACGTGTGGAGTAAGTGACACACCTTGAAGAACGTACCTTTTACTATGTGTCTGAAAGCCTTTGCAGAACTCAGATTTGGAGGACATAGACTAAACTTACTTGAGATAGATGCTGCCTATAAATGTCTCTTTTGATTAAGTACTAAAAAACAGCTTTTTTTTTTTTTTTAATTGTCTTTTGGAATAATTTTGAGGGGTATATGGGCTGCTATATATATATATATGAAATATATTTTTTTTAATTGCAAACTGCTTATTAACAGCAATATACAGCAATACTCATACTGTTAACCGTATGTTGCTCGACTTAAGTTTTAACTATTCCTGAAGTTCTCTTCTGTTTCATGTTGAATATTAATCTTCCTTAGGCAGAACAGTGTCTGGGTTGGTGGCTTGGTGGTAGTGAGCCTTTGTTTTAGCAGAAGCAGAGTGACTACTGCACTGAGGTAGGGGAGAGCTGGATGTGTTTACGCCCCATGCTTGTTGTACTGGGCATCTTTGAGGCTATCTGCCTCATGAAAATACCATCCTCAGAAATGCTGTGAAAATAAACTGCAACAAAATGGGACCTGGAAGCACCCATATTCATCACCTCTTGTTTTCAGTGGCAGGAAAAAAACCATTGTGATGTGCGTTTGTGTCTGAGCTCAGAGCTTGTTTTCATAGCTGACTGATGAAGCAGAGGCAGGCACAAAAATGAATGAAGTTTACAGTTCTGTCCCATTCTGGTCTGGTTTCCAGACCTCTTCCTCCTCCTCATGGTTGGATGATTCTTTGACTAATCATTTTTGTTGGGCTCATTTTTTTGGAGGACTGGAATTTGTGCCAAAGTAGAGAGAAATAAATTAATTTAAATAGCAAAGAAACAGTGAAAACAAAGTCAGTGAGGGATTGCTTTGTAATCCCTTATAAACAAGATAATTGTATCTGGATAGTAAGCCATTACATTTTTGGCATGTAGTAGGAAAAACAATTGCATGCAGCAGTGGTAGCTCTGAAATTACTCATGAAATGAGATGTGCCAAAGCAGGAACTAGGCTAATGCGTCTGCTTTGGTACCTCCTGGTTTTGGAGTTAGTAGGGTCACTGGCATAACAAGGAAAGGAGTCGTGCAAATTTATTAACTATTTCTTTTTCTCAATTCTTTGTTGTCATAAATGAACAAAAGCCAGAGAGTAAATAATCCAATGCAGCGATGGTGTGATCAGTATAAACCTATTTTGGAGTAACAACTTCATCTTACTTCAGACCCTATTGGTTCTTATAGAAATAAGTCAGATGAGCTGCTTGTAATCACAAATTGAAGATTTCTAAAAAGGGATGGTCAGGGCACAGATTTCATTCTGTCAAGTCACTTCTTACTTTCTTTTGATGTGCTTCTTGCAGCTTGATGGCTTTTCCCTCAGGCTCCTGCAGTAGTTTGAAGTATTCAGTTGAGGTGATTTGCCCAGTTACAGCTCTGGAAAAGAGCGTGATTATTTTGTGTATTTACATCACCCATTAACATCAACTTAAGGTTAATTTTGCCATCTCTAGTCCTGGTGTCTCTGTTCAAAGCCTGTGGAAAAGATATCAGTGTGAAAGGGGTGGGAATGTCCCTGCCTCAATACACCCAATTTTTAGACACTTTATTTCTTCTTAGAATGTGGCAGTTGTTTTGGGGAATTAACAAGTCTAATTGAAGTCTTTTAGAGGAAATCTACCAAGAGCATAAAGAGGATGGGATACCTTACTCTTTGTGGTGTTCCCTGTTGCTTGGAAGAGTGGCAGTCAGTGGAGGCGTTGCGAGCCCCAGGGCAGCTTGCCCTGAGTGGTTTTGTGCATGGAGTCCATGTATGGCTGTGTGGGCTGCTCAAGAGATGCAAAGGTAGATGACAGATATTCCCAGTGTGGTTATTATTGGGATAGGTTGGCCCTGAAGCATTGCCACAAATTATAGAAAACAGAGCAGTGGATACGATTTAAATGATGTTTACAAGGGTTGCTTTGAGCGTTGAGTGTCCTTCCACTCTTTGTACCTTTTGAAATTCACCCTAAAGGAGAAATTGAAGTTAAGGGAGGAGGGGCTTCATGATGTTGGAGAAAAATAGCCAAAAGAAGAGGAAGGAAACTGTGGGAAAGGACCCTTGGTCTGAATAGCCAGACAAGTGACCTATCGCATCAGTGCTTGGAGTGATGAGTTACATGCGGAGATCTTGTATCTGAACTGACTCACTGCCAACTCCACCTTCTAAAATGGTATTGAAAAGACAAAAAGAACTCAGGAAATCATATAAAAGATGGAAAAAATAGCTTTCTAACAGGGAGTGTATAAAGCTCAGGCTGTACTTCTTCAGTCCATCTGTTAGCACCATCTTTTTGTCATCTTTTCTTTCAAATACTCAAATGCCTTTACAAGAAAAGAATAAGGAGCACTGAACAGATTTCCAGCCCATCAGAGAAAGTTACAGTAAGGCTTAATGTTGGAAATAAAGGCTAAATAAATTTGAAACGTGGTGCCTTTTTATTGTTGTTGGTTGTGGGGGTTTTTATGACTCGAACAAACTAGCAAGAAGCTGTTAGGGCAGTTATTAG
>JAOEGS010000553.1:0-14106 GCA_025447755.1 Corythornis vintsioides | reverse complement strand
TCCCTGCTCCCTGCAGGGGGCTGCACTAGATGCCCTTTGGAGCTCCCTTCCAGCCCTAAACATTCTCTGATTCTAGGATGAAGCCAAAATCATGAAGAGACAGAGAGGAAACTACAGAGGAAGCTGAAGGAAACCAGACTCCATTAACCCCATTGCTCAGGCAGCAATTTGTTTAGTTAATTGCCAAAGTAAAACAAACACAGAAAGAAAAACATCTGGGAGGAAAAACTGGTTAAGAAGGATCTGGCTGTAAATTTGCTTCCTACCCTCCATCAGTCAACAGCCTCTCAGCTTCTGCAACACAAGGAAGGCACAGAGGTTCCAGCTGTTACCTGACTTGGGGAGAGAGCTTTAGGACTGACTGTAAACAAGCAGCAGGGGCAAAGGGGGGCAAACAGACCAACTGCTCCATTCTCAGCACCCCAGAAGCTGCCTAAACAAGAACAAGATGCAACTGCACACCCTAAAGCCAGCAAGCCTCCCATGCACTGAGCATTGCTGCCTTCTCCTAACTCTTGGGCAGGGATGAATTAACATCTGATGAGGGGTGAATGTGATTTTTTTTACCCTTGTTTCCAGCAAAGCAGATAGGAACTGTCTAATATGACAACAGAGGGGCAAAGGGCAGGGTAAAAATAAAAAGGAATACATTGCCAAAATATTTTGGTCAGGTTGGGGTAATATCAGCTGATGGGATTTCTAAAATCCCTCTTGATTTGGGACATGGTGGCCCATGGTTTTCTGAATGGCTGGAGAGAGATGCACTTTCCAAGATCTGCAGGTCTCACCATGGATTTAACCAAAGGCATAAAACCAAAAGTCCTACCTTATGGGCTGGAACTTGACCACCACCTCCTGCCTTCCTCCCTGCATGAAAAACAAAGCCCTCCCCCAACAGAGCATCTTTATTCAGGCTGGTCTAGGGACCTTTTCCTTATTAAATAGCTAATAAGCTGCAAAAGGCCAACATTTCATATCAAGTTTCATCAAAAGATGATCTTTTATAAAAAAAAGGAAATGGAATTTAATCTGTTTCCCTCATTTTCAAAGAAATGGAAAACAAATTAATGGTACTCTATGAAAGGAAATAATTGAAGTAGTTCCCCCTCAGTTTACCTGACTAGAAATAAAACAACCAAATATTCTAAGATGAAATAGTGAGGGCTTGTCTAAGCCTGAGAGTTTCCTCTGCTAGATATATAGCTGTAGCTATGTGCCTGATTTGTCCTGCTGGAAGCTCTTCCAGCTCAGTTTGTCATAAGCTAAAATTTAACAAGGAAAAGAAAACCAAAATTTGAAGAAAAAAAAAAGCTTGTAGCAAAACCCGTGTTCACATGGGTAGTTAAACCCAAATTTAATCCTGGTATAAATTCCTACCTTGGCTTTCATGGTTAAGCTTTCCCATGTAGACTGCTTCTTAGAGGACACATGAGGGGCTGGGAGGGAAGTGAGGTGGGAAGTGAAAATATATTCAAAAGCAGAATGAGAACTAGAAGTAAAGACAAGGTTTAAGAAGCAGCCCTCCTCTGGGTGTCAATTCCTTTGTCCTTTCTACTCTTTCCTCCCTCCATTTGAAAAGAAGAGGAAAAGAAATAAAACCTAAGGCAACAGCTCAAAGATCAACACACCAGCATGTTTAAAATTGAATTAAATTATTATTTTAAATTATTAAATTAAATCTTTTAAAAGGATCAAGAGAAGTGTGGCCAGCAGGTCAAGAGGGGTGATTCTCCCCCTTTGCTCTGCTCAGACCCCATCAGTTTACACACACACACACACACACACACACACACACACACACACACACACACACACACACACACACACAGGCTCCTTCCATCACATGCATTTCTGCCTTTCCCAACACTCAGTTCCCAGGTTTGTCTTCTAGAAACAGACAACCTGCTTATTGCAACAGTCCAAATAGAAGAGAGCACTTTAGGTGTGGGCAGCACAGGAAAAGCCAGTAAAGATTCCCATCTTGTGTTTCCTCTCCTTTGGTTGATCACTGAGTATGTCCTGGAAAAGAAAACCAGAAACAAAACAAAACCAACCAACAGCACAACAAGAGAAGATAGAGTGTCCTTCATTTGTGTTGCAGATAAACATTTTGGGGTGGTTTGGGTTTTTTTTTCCCAGTTTCAGAATCATATCTGTGTAGTAAAGACTTGTAAGGAAAAAGACTGTGTCTAAAGTGGAAGTGAAACAAAAGAAACCCTTTTTTTTTGTCTTAAGTACTTACAGGTGTCCCCAAAATATCCTGTTTATTCAAGGGAGCTTTAGATTACCATGGCCCAACTTCATCTGGTTCAACAGAGCCTGGTTCTGAAATCACATCAGAATTAGATCATTCCATCAAACTTTTGATATTTCTTGGTTCTAATTGGGAAAGAAAAATAGTAACTTGGGAATTTTTATTTCTTGAATTAAAAAAATTACATTTGTTGCCCAGTTTTCCTGCATTTTGCCATAGAGTGGTTTCTGGTTTTATCAAAAGGCATTTACTTAAAAGCCTGCACATGACTCTGTGTCAATTTAGCTAGAAAAATGATCAGCTCAGCAACTATACTACAGTGAGAAATTACAGGATGTCTTCAGAGAAGTTTTCAAACCCTATTTGAAGCTTCCTTAACTCATTCCTGTGAGGTTTGATTAAGCCTCTAGCCAGAGCAGCACACCATGGGACAGTGTTCTGCCTCATCCAGCTCTAGAGCAAACACATGGAACCTGCTGCTGTCAAAGCCAGGAGGTCAGAAGTTACTAAGGAGGGATCCAAATAGGTGAGGTGCTTACTGGCATTTCCCCAGCTGGAAGGCAGGAAGGTCCTGTGGGGCTTTGGACTCCTGAAGGGGGGCAGGCATTGCTCTCCTGGAGGTGCTTTGCTCACTTTCTGCTCAGGGAACCAAGGAATATTGGAGAGTTCTGATGATTTTAGAGCACAGTGATGATTCATACATGGTTACATGGCAATATTTACTGAGCCCTCAGGAGGCCAATTCATTAGCAGAGATGAGGCAGCTGTCAAGCACCTTGCATAAGAATTCCATTCTTATAAGACAAGTTCTCATGTCCAACTTGAGCTTCTGCCCAGCCACCTACACACTCCTCACATAGTTTCACAATCCATGCATGAGGACATGCCCTTGTGTGTTCAGAGGCTGCAGAGAGGAACATGGGAGAGATCCTGATAATAAAAAATGGAGACTGAAGTGTAGCAGCTTGTTTCTCAGCACAACTGAGCACCAAAGCAACCCAGCATCTGGTTTCTTCCAAGCCAATCACAGTTGCAATGGAAACAGACTTAGCTGGACACAGATCCCCCTCTGTCCAAAAGCAGCCAGCAACCTCAAAGCACCTTCAGTGAGTCTGGACAATTGTTTTTCTGGGGTTTTTTTCCAGTGTATACTTCCAGTAGAACACAGTGTAGGCTCTAGTAAACTGCTGGCTTTCCAAAGTATCACCAGATTTCTCTCTACATACAAATATCTGGGAGAATGGAGCTGCATTGCCATTTCTCTATCCTAAGCATACTCACCACTAAAATGGAAGGGATCTGGGTAACAGAGCATGACAGAAAGGTTGGCAACTGCCACACAGCACACTGCAAGCACATCCACGAGCAGGAGGAGAAAAAAATGCTTCTTAAAAGTCAGCAGAGCAAGCCCTCATTCCTAGATACACAGCCAGTGACTCTGCAGAGCCAATGCAAAGAGGGCTGTGGTTTTCAAGACCTCCAGAAGGTTATTTTGAAGAAGAAGTGCCTCAGATGTGTTAGAAACAAGTAGAACTGATGGCAGCCATCTCACCATGGTTCTCTGCCAATGTGGCAGTTGCACTTCAAGCAAACTAAACAAAACCCCTGCACAACACATTGTTCTGACACAGGGTCTTAAACTGGCATTAAGCTTTGCTACTCCATTAAAACACAACACCCAAAACCAGAGGCCCCTGGGGTTTGATTTTTTGCTACTGGATCATTTGTGGCTGTTTCTGGACTTCTGTCCAGTTAGAATTTGGTAATATCTGCAATTAGATTTTCCTATCTCTAATTCTGTTTATCTGCCACTCTCCTATGGGGCAGGTTACTTGAGCCAGTGGGGGCAGATCTGCCAAAATGGTTGGACTTTGAGCCCAACACAACCAGGCTGCAAGGTCTGCCAATGGCAGGGCAGAGCTGGGCATGCTCTGGAGGGATGTGTGCCCAGGCCACACAGAGAGCTGCTGGAAATGGCACCATGTTCAGGTTGGCACAGAGAGGAGCTTGAACCACCTACCAAACAGCAACCAGTGAGTACCAGGAGCTCCCAACAGCTTTTGTCCTCACTGGGGGGAGGGCAAATAATTTCTAGAAGAGATGGGTGCTCTGTAACTGACACAGGCTGGGTTTTCCTATCATGGAAAGATGCCATTGGGAAAACACAAACAAAGCAAAAGTCAAAAAAAAAACCCAAAACAAACAACTAAGAGACTAAACCCACACAGCTATCTTCACAAAAACAGGGGCAGCTAAAGCAACACCACCAATGCAGTACTTGCCTTGCCATAGCAGGGGTGATAAGGAAAAGCCCATCACTTCTGGAATCATTCCCTCCACTGGAGCAGAAACCCTGGAAGCACAGGAACATCCCTACACTGTGTGCACAATGCTGAGCATCTCCACCTGGATCCTCCCTGCTAACTGCTGCAACACAGAGATGCAGCACACCAAGGCTGCCACAGCCTGACCACACTGCCTGAAGACACTGGCACATGGATGTTCTGAAGAACCACCAGGTGGGACTCTCCTGGCCTGTGAAGTGGGGAGGGTTTGCTGTGCTCCATCAGTTGACCCAAGTCCTGCAACACAATGTTGGCTCCCATCACCAAGGTATGAAATTGTAGGGTGGAGAACACTTAGGAGAGGTGACTATTAAAGAAAAGTCTCCAAGACAACAACAGAGGCAACTGATGATGATGCCAACACCTACATTAAAACCAACTGGAGATCAGCTGCAGGAGATGCTTCCAGGCCTTTGTGCTCTAGATGCTTCCTCACACAACTTGTAGCATCACCTACTCAGTTTGTCTTTCTATGAAGAAAAAATAACAACATCAAGTTCCAAGATGCAGAATAATATCCATCCTATAAATAAAGGAAGTTTGGTCACCTTAGAAATGGACTCAGCATGGACATGGCAACTAACCCACCATCTATTCTGTTTGCAGCCTCAAATTCTCCACCTCTTTCACCTTCTCTGGTCACTAGAACAGTGCTTCCCCTGAGGGGGAAGTGCTGCCTAGAGCTTCTGGCACACCACTGCTGTTAGAGCAGCCAGAGCACCACGTGCCTGACAGACTCCTACTTGCCTTCCCAGTAGATCAAAGTATCCATACACCACTTCCTACAGGACACCATTTCAGGCACTCAGCAGCTTTCCAGTCCCATGTACACTTAGGGGGGAAACTTTCTTCATGGACAGTCTCACAGCTCAGCAGAGGCATTGCCTTCTCCACCACAATTCCATGCATTATTGCCAAAGAGCCAGATGACAACCATCAAGCAAAAAAGCCACTTTTCAGAACCTGCAATGCTTTCTAGTGCATCCCTCTCTCCACAGACACACCCTTCACTCTTCCCAAAAGCTTCAGGAAGAGACACAGCTCTGACTTTGCATTTCCCACCACTGACATGGTGCTCACAAGCAGCACTTTGATCCTCATGTTCCCTAATGAATGTGAACAGTTCTCTAAGCCTTTTATTACTCTCCCACAGCCCAGTGGGCTCCCATTTGCTGAAGGGAAAAGCAGTTTCTTCTGTAACCCAGAGAGAAGCACAGAGCCTCTATCCCACAATGAATGTCAGTCCTGAAGCCTCAGCCTGCTTTTGTAGCATGTTAGACAGCACCTTCCCTAGTAAAGCTAAAGCATCTCACCAATCAAGTCTGATTATTCTGTCCCATCCTGATACCTCTCCAGTTCTTACTCTGCCCGTGGAGCTTTGACATGTGTGTGATTGTGGAAAAGATGTGGACCTATAGAAAAGCTCTGACAATACAAAGATGGTCAGAGGTCTAGAAAAAAATTATAAACTGAAATCATTTGTCTAGAAGACTGAGGAAAGATGCAGCTTATTTAACAGTTTGCTGAGAAGATGAAAGAAGTCTTCTCAGCATCCCCTGGGAACTGAAGCAGCACTAATGATCTTCAACTGCAGTGAAGATGATTTAAGCTAGACATTAGATAAACTTACAGTAAGGATAAATCATTATCCTTATGCATTATCATTATGCACTGCACTCTGTATATTAAGTAATTACTCTTCTATTACTCTGTATATAAGTAATTCTGTCCTAGGCACTATGCCTGCACCCTCCAGAAGTGGGGTGATGCTGAGACACTCACTGCTTGCCCAATTAACCTGAAATTAGTCTTGATAAGCACAGCTCAGTGGTATAAAGAAAAAATAAAAGAGATCATAAAATCCTCCCCCCCAAAAAAATAAAATTCCATTATTAGTGCTGCAAATAGAAGATAAATCAACATGTTTTAATTATTGCCTCATACATGAGCTCCATTTCAGCACCTGATGGAGCACTCATACCAAGCTTGAAACCAGCTCTTTGCAAAGTTCAGAGTTATTTCACTTCAAGAATTGCATCTTTTTCCCCAAGAGGCTGCTTCACATGGGATCATAAGCTTCTGTGAAGTGCCCATTTAATTTCTAACAGCAACTATTGGATGCCTCCTCTTTTTTCCCCCATACCTGCCACCACATTCTGTGATGTGGAAGAGGGCAACTCCACTCAGCATCTCTGCAAACCATTCCAGCTGATGGCTCTCCATCAGGATCAGAGCTGGCTGCAGCTCAGCACCAAATCATGCATGGCTCTCCCCAACATGGCTTTCCAGTACTCACCTCAGCAGTCTGTGTTGTCTGCATGGATTCAGGAGACCTGACTACATGGCAGTCCTTCACCACTGAGCTTCTGAAGCCCACAAGGGTACTTGAAAATTGCCTTGGAACTCTAGGTGGTACTTCAACACAGCTGTAGAAAGGACTCTGCCAGCAATGCAAACAAAGAACACTTGCATGGGATTCTTGTTCACATCTGGTCATCCCAAACTATGGTATTTCAAGTTTCAGGTGAAGAAACAGGAATATTTTTATCAGGTTTAGGAAAAGCTCACCAAGATGTGCCTTAAATCAACTTAAACTGTAACATACCAGATCTGTGAGACCTTCAGCTGCTGAGCCAAGCTAGAATGAAACCACAAGGGCACAGTTCATCACAAATAAAAGAACTGAATGATTAACAAAAATTTTATTTATTTTTGCATACAAAGACTTAACTCCAGCAGAACAACCTGGAAAGCTTTGCTTTCTAAAGCTTATTTTCTAGTCAATGTTCAAGTCCTTAAAGCAAAACTTTTTATCTGCAAAGCCCCTCACTCTCCCACCCCCCTTAGCTGAAAAACAAGACCAGCATTTTCTCAGTGCAGTGACTGGGTACTTAGTGGGCAGTCTTCCATAATCCTGGACTCCTGAGGAAGTTTCATATAAATAAAAATATTCATGAACCAGAATTTTAATGTTATTGATCAATTATGTGCTTTTTTTTTCAAATGGTCATCACTGATTTTGAATTATCAAATGCTGCTTACAGGGAAGGACTCAGAACTCTGACATTTTGGTTACCTGATTTAGCCCATGGTTGTCTTCACCCTAGAAACATGACTAAAATATTTCAGGACAGCTCCTGTTTGCACACTATTCATCTAATGCACTATGTGGCTTTCATCTTTCATAGCAAAAATAAGAATAGAAAAATGTAAAAACCAATCAAAACAGATCTATACAACTGTACTGAAATTGTACCAATATCAATTCCAGCATCCATTATTTTTGCAGTTCAGCCAAGTCTTGTCCAGAAGAAAGAAAATCCATCATCACTGCCTGCCTGCTTTTCCATTTTCTGCTGTTTCCATTCTGAAATGCAAGAAAACACCTGGTAAGGCTTGATACTGAAAATAAGAGCAACAGATTAAGAAATCAGACTTAAATATATGTATTTTTTTACTTCACTAACCATCCTGTGTCTCTGCCTCCAACATACACAATCTTATCTCCTTTTGATACTATAAGCAGCAAGCAGTAACTAGAGCAAAAACTTCTGCAATTAATTTTCCAGCAATACCATAAAAAGCTACTCATGATCAACCTCACCAACAGCAAAAAGCCCATATTCAGGGGACTACAGAAAATCTACTTCTAAAGTCTGATTTTTTTGCTTCAAGGTCTTAATTTTCATGCTCCTCACACTGCTCACTGACTACACCATCATCTTACTCTCTTAAAATGAAGTTGGTTTGGTTTTCCAGTGCTTTTTGGTAGAAGACAGACTATCAACATTACAGCACAGGCTGAGATTCAACTGCTATCAGCAATTTTTTTTTGCATCAGCCATTCCAAAGCAAGCAACAGACTGACACAAAAACTCTCAGCTAGTTTAATCCCCTGAAAGTTAAAAGTTCTGCTGCCAGGACAAGCACTAAGGCAGAGTGAAGACCATTTATCAGCCTTCAGCCTTGCTCAGGACAGATGGAAATAGTTTTCCACCAGTGCTGGAGACAAAGGAAGGTATTTATACATTTTAATCCTCAAAAGAGTAAGTAATGAGTCTTTTTCATGCTGTAACTGACATATTCCTGCACACTGACTACTGCTGAAGGTGTCTGTAGTGATGCATTTGCTGATACAAACCCATTTTCTTCTTTCAGGTGTTGATACAGCTCAGCTTTATTGTTGACAGAGTTCAAACGACCAATAAATTCCTGGTGTTTCCTGGAGTTGGCAGTATTAATCCTGTTGCTCCATAAAGACAGCAAGGACATTGGCCCTAAAATGACAAGCAAAAAGAGTCTAAGTGGTTTAGTTTCTGAATTCTTAAACATTACACCATTACAAGGGTTTAGAGGAACTTACAGACAGTACAACACAGTAAACCCTCTAATTTCAAACAACTTTATTAACAGAGGCTAAATAACTCTAAACTATACAAACTGTTAACAGCTGATTAGTTGCTCCATATGAGATGGATTTGGATCCAAATGCAGGATGTGAACATCAGCTCAGCCAGAGAGACAGATGATAAGTACACCAAGGAAGTCAGGGCAGTGATAACTGCCCCTTCTGACCCCTCCTTGGTCAGGAGAGACAGGGATTTCCAGTATCTGTCCTTAGCCAGCATTGGGACATGCAGCAGCTCAAACAGCTCCAGTAGAAATGCATCCAACTCCACTCAGGTGCCTATCAGCAGACCCACAGAGCACCTTGGTATCTCTTTAATTTAATTACCCTCACTGCCTTTGGTTTAATCCAAGATTAAAATAATTTAGACAGTACAGACTGATAAAAACTTCTATCTTTGAAAGAAAAAATAAACCCTGTTGCAGTTCTGGTTTACCTTTTGCCTTTTCAACTGTGGGCATTTCATCCATTGTAATAAGAGGTTTTTTGTTGGGTGGCTCAGGAGAATCAGGGGAATCTTTGATAACTTCAGCTTCTGCTAGTTCTTCTTTTTCACGGTCCAAAAGACCTTTTAACCTTTTTAAGAGGGAAGGAAAACATGCACATGTGATTCTCAATCCCATTCTGTCCTCCTCAGAGTTACATGTGACCTGTATCCTAAGAAAATTTATTTTGACCTTTTGGAATAGGTGAAAGACAGTAGGAAAGACTAGATAATCCTCTGGATAATGCCTTCAGTAAAGGGAGAGATCTTAAAATATAGCTTCATATATAGTCAGTAGTATTGATAGTGTAGTTGTTGGGACAGCTGATCATTCTGAATTGTGGAGGAAAGATCAAGTAACATCAAATATACAAGAATACCATAAAATTTCCTATGATCTATGGGAATTCAGACCTAAATGACCAAATCCTTTTTATATCAGTCCCTATTTCTGTTCCACATGTGAAAGTAAAAGCAGTTGTAGGAACAGATTTGATCATACACAAAAGGACAAGAAAGGTGATCAGCATGGTGACAGCAATATGAAATGGTTCTCCTTTCCCAAATGATCACAGCATCCACAAACATGAAAATAAAGCTCATTACCATGATTTTTTTTGATCTCTTCAGTATAACAGCTTGAGAGATGGAAAATAGAAGAGACTTCTTCAGATATTTATCATTTAGACAAGTTAAAATACCAACAAGACTTACAGGCAGTAGGTATATGAACAATCAATCCCAACATTCAACTGGATAGAAGAGCCATATCCCTCTGGATTGTGTTGAGCACTAAACTATCTACAGCTCAAAATAACCATGTCTCAAGTTTTTATTCAAGCTTTGGATTTCTAGCAAGTAGGTTAATGTCTAACAGGTGCTGTTACAATAAAAATCCAACAGCAGTGACTCCACAAGCTGCAAAGCCCTGCTAAGTGGTCAAAACCTTGTCCAAGGACCATACAGCTTTTAAAATAAGTGACTTTGAAAAGCCTGAAAAGCCATCACTATTTAAATGACCATTTCTCAAGCTTGGTGTTGGTGACTGAACGAAAAGATGTGGGGATCCACTGGTAGCAAGCCAAGGTTACAAGCATGACCACATCAAATTGAAAGCTCCAACAGCTTCACTGTAATTCCCCTTCCTTTTTCAGCTGGGGCAGGACAAAAATCACTATTTCCCCTCAGAAAACTTTACCTTTCTGATTCTTGCCACGGCTTGTCCGATTCATAGTCTTTGCCCAGCTTCTCTGCCTTGTCTTCTTTATCTTCTCTCTTTCTGCCTCGTTTCTTACGCTCCTCTTCTTCTGGGGGTTTGCTTCTGCAAGCCAGCAAACATTCCAGGACTCGTTGGTGTTTCTCAGAGTTGCTGATGTGTGCTCTCACCAGGGTCTCCAGCTCGTTCCACATAATCCGGTACTGCTCATCCCTAAGCAAGGCCAAAGAGATCACACACAGGGTTAGGAACACACCAGAACTGGAAGCATTGCAATAAATTAAGGTTAAAAAGCAGACCTCAAGGGAAAAAAATAATACAAAACTCAAGCAGAAGCAAAAGCAAACCCTAACTCTGAACAGATTCTCTGGCCTTTTGAGCTGGAGTTCTCTCCACCTGGGATTGCTCCATCCTTGACACTTCAAACCATAGTGTATCTAACATTTCCCAGTTGAGAAACAGTTGAAACTGAAATAGAATCACAGCAATGTCTGGGTTGGAAGGGAGCTCCAGAGCTCATCTAGTCCAACCCCTGCCGAGAGCAGGGCCATCTGCAGCTAGAGCAGGGTGCTCAGAGCCTCCTCAACCCCACCTTAGATGACTCCAGGGATGGGACCTATGACTATGGTCATTAAAATCAAGTTCTTAACTTTGACAAGATCTCACTGCCTGAGGCACTAATGAATCCTCTCAGGTGTCTGGTAACTTTGCAATGTCAGGATGTGTAGAAGGCCATTCATATACTGACAAGCAAATTAATTGTGATTTAATTCCTTGGATAAAAAGGGCATTTGGTTTACTAGGTATTACCTCTGGCCACACTGCTAAAATCTGGTATGAAAACAATGTCAAAAGACTATTTCTGACAAGAAGCCCAGCATCAATAGAAGGAGATCAACATGTAACCTTTTGGGTCCCTTTCCTCTGGTACCAACAGTTGAAATTGGCAGTGGATCATTTTTCCTCTCCATGTCTACCAAGTTGTAGATTGTTTTTTGACAGTTCAGAACATCCTCATCAGTCATTGCTTCTTTTACAATCACACTGGCTAATGGCACTACCTGCAAGACAAGACAGAAATCAACAGGAAAATCTGCCTATGGAGAGAAAGAGGAAATCAAAGGCAATGGAACAACACAACAAAGACTCTTCTCCTCAACTCAGGAACAACTCTGGGCAGGTATAAGTAGGTAGATATTTTCTATATAGTAGTACAGTAGGTAGCTATCAGGTTCAAACAGTCCACCCTGGACAGAATTCCAATCATCTATTAATATTAAATACAGAGTGAAAAGAAAGCTGAGACTCATTTTGATGATGTTTAAGAATTATATTGGATTATATTTAAGAACTGATTTATCTTTATCATAAAATAGTTACTATTTAATCAAGGGGCAAGGTGAAAACTGACACAGAAGAGAACAGAAGGTGACAACCCCCAGGCTACTTACAGCTTGCATGTTGAAGATAGTAGTCTGGGAAATAATCATAGGCCAGTAACGAGTGTGTTTCTCTAACTGGTCTTTTGCACGTTCCAATGGAATTTCAAGACTTCCATCCATCTTATATCTGGGCTCTAGAAAAGGAGTTAATCTGTTTTCCCTCATAAATTCACCAAAATCCTAATGGCAACCAAACAAGATACAATTAGGCATTGCTCTAACAAAGCAGCTTTCACTGAATGGATGAAACAGCATAGTCTTGCTTACTGCTAAGCATGTACCATCCCCACAGACACCTCTCTACCAACTACAGTCCTGCTTTGAGCCTTCAGGTGTTTGTTACTCAGGGTGAACACAAAAAAGGGTTGCAGAAAAATTACAGATTAACAACTGCTGCAAGGTTTTTGAGGAAAGGGATTCTGAATCTGCAAGGTATTTAATACACACTGGGTTTGAGTATGTCTTTCTGGAAGTAGCTTCTGTTTACAAGATACAGAGGATGTGTTGAACAAAAAAAAAAATAAAATAATCAACACCAGATGACTCCATATCCAAGGTTCAAAGCTGTTTACTGGATAAACCATTCACATGCCATCTACCCTTCTGACAGTGAATGGGACATAGTCCAGCCTACAGAAACACCTGGCCAAGAAAAATGTTATTCTAGAATCAGTACAAACTTGAGATATTCACATAAGGAAGGCTCCCTGCCACAGAAAGGATTCTGGGAAGCAGGTCTACTACTAAGTAGGTGTCAGTAGTAGAAAGAAAAACCAGCTGACCATGCAATCCACTCCAACTCTCCAGAAAACATTTCTTTTACACACCTATTGTGCCACAGCTCCTCTGAGATCATCAATACCCTAAGAAAAGAGAGACAAGAATCTTACTGTAATCCTGTAGTCAGTGACTCTTCCACCACACCCTTCACTGATTGATGGGGGATCTTCTAGAATGGATCTTGAGCTGCTTAATACATGCAGAAAAATTTCTCCTCCATGGCTGCTGAGCATGTGACTGATTACTTTAGAGCCTGATTTACGTGGCTGCTCCAACAGAACTGAACGACCTGGGGAGTGACATCAGCTGTTAGTTACTGTGCATGGAGAACCAGCACATGAACCATCAACACAACAGGGCTTGTATCTGCCACTCTGAGCACAAGAAAGCTGTGTTCTCACCTGTTGCTCAGTCACCTATCACCATACTGCTTTTCACACAGAAGTAAAATTACCTTGGCCTTATTTCCAGTCAAATACATTAAGCATAAAATGTGCATTCTCTAAGATGTTTTGAGGGAACAAAATAGAAAAAAAAAAAAATCAGGAGTGTTTATCTGAAATGTTATTAATTATAGGTCTGATCAGTTGCATTAGTCAAAATATTTGTCCTGGACAAAAATCTCTGAAGAGAAAAATACATAAAACCAGCAGTTAATAAAAACACTGCACATTTATTTAGGCTTTCAAATGAGTGAAGACAACATCCCATTAGAAGGATGCTTGCAATGCAGTTTTATTTGTAAACTGTGAAAAAAACACATGTAATTGACATTGACAACATAGTGCTTGTTCAGAAGAAACAGTTTTGACTCACCTTTTTAATATGCATTTAAATGGCCATCTCTTACAGCAAGATAAGTCATGACAATGGGCAAGATCTTGCAGATAAGCAAGAGAACTAAATCTAACCTCCTAATCCCAGTCCACACAGGTATGTCTGCTTCAGATGACCAGCACATTTAACTGGTCAGAATCCAGTTAAAAGAGCTTTCTGGGGCTGCCCAGCATCTGCTGAAAAGCATTCTACATCTGAATTCACTAAGAACTACCAGAATTCAGTATTTGCTCCTTCTTTCCATCTTTCCTCCCATCAAATTGCAAAAGAGATTCCATTTGCCTTTGAGGACAAAATTAACTTGCCAGTTTTACAGCATATATTGAATATATACTGTTGG